>CM043021.1:1804265-1861765 GCA_023690525.1 Holotrichia oblita
CCCGCTCCCCGGACCCCTCCTGACCTACCACCCCCGCTCCCCGGACCCCTCCTGACCTACCACCCCCCGCTCCCCGGACCCCTCCTGACCTACCACCCCCGCTCCCCGGACCCCTCCTGACCTACCACCCCCCGCTCCCCGGACCCCTCCTGACCTACCACCCCCGCTCCCCGGACCCCTCCTGACCTACCACCCCCCGCTCCCCGGACCCCTCCTGACCTACCACCCCCCGCTCCCCGGACCCCTCCTGACCTACCACCCCCCCCGCTCCCCTACCACCCCCGCTCCCCGGACCCCTCCTGACCTACCACCCCCGCTCCCCGGACCCCTCCCTGACCTACCACCCCCGCTCCCCGGACCCCTCCTGACCTACCACCCCCGCTCCCCGGACCCCTCCTGACCTACCACCCCCCGCTCCCCGGACCCCTCCTGACCTACCACCCCCCGCTCCCCGGACCCCTCCTGACCTACCACCCCCGCTCCCCGGACCCCTCCTGACCTACCTACCCCCCCGCTCCCCGGACCCCTCCTGACCTACCACCCCCGCTCCCCGGACCCCTCCTGACCTACCACCCCCGCTCCCCGGACCCCTCCTGACCTACCACCCCCGCTCCCCGGACCCCTCCCCGGACCCCTCCTGACCTACCACCCCCGCTCCCCTAGTTTACGAAAACTTACCACCCCCCTCCTCGCGCGGCACTTACTACACTGACGTAACAAAGGTGTCCCTCTTCCTTTTTTTCTTACCTTTGCACCGACGTCTATATACCTACTACTTTCGTTCTATCGCTAATCTCATCTTCTATCTCTAATCCTCATTGCATCTCCTTACATCTATATGATTTACAAATTAGACTTCATACCGCGTCCGTCTACATAGGTACCTGAGATACCTCTGATGGTGTTAAACGTCCTATTCGGCACTCTCCGTAATACGTCTTGCTGCATTGTACACGTTTACCTCATATCATCATCGTCTTTTACATGCCATTAACTATTTACTATTCAAATCTTAGCCGTCCTGTATCTCCAAAATTACTACGTTGATGTCATACATTTCTTTGCCTTCTTCCCCTTTTTATCATGGCCCTAACGATCGTCCCCTTCTGTATTAACGTTCACTTAAGGTTCGCCCTGTATATAGTTTCCCTTATCCGTTCGGTATTTTTTCGGGATATCTCTCCTTACTTCTTTAATATTTCCAGTTTCTAGCTTACCGAACCTCCGTACGATACGTTACATGATAGTTTTCGCGTTCCTGTGTACGACCTACGACGTCGCATATATCCTGTATTAAATGCATTCCCTCCTTACATATTTATATAAGAGATTTTTACATATTACTACGTTATTTCGCCGTTACTGCATCCCTAATTTCTTATCCGTACATTATGTATTACTCCTTCCTTCAGAAATACGACAAAAAAAAAACTGTGACCGAGCGCGGTTTGAACCCGGTACCTCTCGCCTGCCAAGCGAACGCCTTACCATAGAGCTACGACCTGGTACGTACCTTCCGTTCGCTATTTTGTGCATATAAGTTATACAATTTTTATTTGTGGAATTTAGTGGTGGAACGAGTATTATTTATAACAGCTATGCATAATTAAAATGTGTATCTTGCTTGTCCGTAACCTATCTTACTACTGTTGTTTTATAAGTTTCGCCTATACGTTTACTTCGATCGATGTTCAATCATACCTCAGATTATTTTTCTTACGTGCTACTACTATTACTACATCTAGCGACATGTGATATCTGATTTATTTAACTATTAAAGACTCATTTAAAAATACTAATGTAACGAATTAGTAACGATAACATATTACAAATATTTTATTTATATTTTATTATAAAATCGAGTTTTAGTGGCGCCATCTACCGGTGGGTTACGAAAACTTGGGTAAGGAAGATCGCTGGCCGGCAACGGCGGATATCGGTGACCCCTTCTCGTTACGAGATGGCGCTGAATAGCTAGATTTATTAAATTCATAACTGCAGGTTAATTTTATTATGTGTACATCGTTACCGTCACCCTCATCTTCGATTAATAACGGTTATTAATTTGTTCTTCGCCTATATCTACTAAAGGACCTCTAATAATAATGTACCTAAATAGCTAGACGACCTTCCCGATATCTGATACGTTAGTATATTGAATATATTTCTAAATCGAACGATTTTTATTAATTACTTACACTTTCATTTTAGCTCTACAGATTGAAAACACACTTACTACATTTTTTCATACACTATGCTACTTAAACTGTTATTATCAACGATGATATCCGATCAAGATAAGTCAACATTCTTCCGTGGGTGACTTTAGGACGGTTTCTACATCGACAATATCCCTTATACATCTCTTATGAATCTGAGGACGACACGGCTTGCTCACCAGTTTATAATATTTTGGAATATCATCCAGGTCGAAGCTGTTCGCTGCTGCTGTACCTAAGGTTAACAATTATTCTTGTCGTTAACTGTCGCCTATTAATTATTACTATACTGTACCGATATATTCCTTTATTACGTACACTATTCTGTAACCCGTAATATATGGCTGTGGTGTGTGAGATTTGTTGAAATTGTTCCTCTGTCTACGGTTTACTGTATACTACAACTGTCATGTACTCTTCTGTAATTGTTGTAATAATAATACATCATTACTACTAACCTTAGAACGCCTTCACTGCTTCTATTCTATACGAATAATAATATACACGATGAAACACTTCAAAAGTCGCCTCTTATTTCTTACTATTTTTTTTTTTTTTATGTAATACTAATATTTATTACTACCCATGCTAAAATGTACATTACATGTATGTACACAACTACAAATGTACACAACTAATTTGTATCTTGGTGTTGGTCGCCCCGCCGCGCCGAATTCGAACAATTCTAGGAGGACGTAAACGGTTTCGTAAATAAAATCGCAACGAGACAATTTCGCAAATCGGGTCACACGCGGTTAGTTTGTACAGAATTGTAATAAATTCTCGTTAAATTTCAGCCGTGTCCGTGCTCTCCCCGAAAAGTACATTTCGTATATAGGAAACGAGAGCCGCTTCGGACGGGTTTCCATCCTTAAAAATAAAAGTGGAAACCCAGAATTCGGCCGACCGAATCCTATAGACGAAATGTACTTTTCGGAGAGAGCACGCAGAGCCTTGAAATTTGGAAGGAATTTTCTACAATTCTCTACGAATCTAACTGTATGTGTCCCCCTTCGCTAAATCGTCTCGTTTTTAAATTATTTACCGAGATTGTTTAAACATTATTATCTATTCATAGTCCTCCTACCAACATGCAAAACAAAAATAATTACTTCACTTACAACTTCTAAATACTTATATTATATTATATTATATTATATTATATATATATATATATATATATAGCTCACGTACATATTGGCATCCTGTTCGCAATAATACAAATCGACATCCTTCAGTATACTTTCAATGTATTTAACGATTCATATAGCGGTCATATTGGCATCAACTAGTACAGCGGCTAAAGTAACAGCCACTCGCATACGGTGAATCCCCCGTCTACTTTTATAACAGTATGCTACGGTTGAATTTTAAATTTCGATTATGTTGGCTTCGGCTGGATGTGACAAATAATAAACGTCATTTTGTAAACAGGGTATGTTGTTGATTAAAAAATATAGAATAGAAGTAACAAAAATTGCAATTTTAAATTTTCAAGTAATAATTTCGGGCCATGTTCTTTCCATTTAGAATAACTTTAGATTTCTGCTTCTCCCAATTACAATGCAACTTCCTTATTTCAACTATATACTAACTAACTAATATACAGGGTGTTCCAAAAAAACTTACGCATCAAAGTTGTCAAAATTTAAATGCAATATCATAAGTATTACATATTTCGATAACGCAGATTAAATAAAGGCAAGTTACTGTGATATTCCCTATATCTAGGTTCAACAGTTTCTGAGATATTTGACAATTTTTGAAAATGTAGATCAATATTTAGAATGAGTACCTAGCGTACGTATTTAAGTTACGTGTTTCAAGTAGTATTATTTCATTAGCACAACCATTACATCTAATGCTAAAATGAAGATGTTTTCCAAAAATTATACAAGGTGGTTAAAATCTTACCTCTAACTGTAGCTACCATTAATGCTCAATAACTTTCTTATTTTAAATGAAACATCCTGTATCTAAGATAAGTAATTGGTTTTTAAATGATTTCTCTTTTAAATATTGTTAAAGTTCCCAATACATATGTATCTCTCTTGTAAAAGTCAATTTAGTGTTTTAATTGGCGATTATGTATTAAAAATTTGGTTAAATCGAGGTAACTTTGACATGATGACAATAATTTCAGGCATTAATTTTGTTTAATTTATTATTGAAAAGTAGGCAGTAGCCTATTGGACGTTGCTTCATATTTATGCGAAAACAAACAAAATTTAACCAATACACGTCTTATCATATACAAATTGTCACCATAATCATATTACAAAAGAAAACAAAGAAATTAATGATTCACATATCGCTCAAATTGAGGTCCGTCATTTTCAATGGATAAATTAATCTACATTGGATGGTTGAGCGAGCTAACATACCGTGGAATGTTTATGCACGATACGACTACATATTAAGTCGCAATTCAAGGCTGCTAGCATACATACGGCTAGTTGGCCAATCGCAAACGCGATAACGCTCGAAATATCTCCCGCTACGTATGTGGTACAAACATGCCATGTTTATTTGTTACAGCAGTTTTACCCGTACTTTTGGAAAACGTACCTCTGAATATCCGCCAAAAGATGCGGCTACAACTAGATGGTGCTCCTTTTTTGAGTTAATTGGATAGGCAATACCTAATAGGTAAAAGGACGTGGTGATTCACAGACTTGACCTGCAAGCTCCCCAGACCTAATGAGTCCAGATCTTTTTGTGGAGATGTATGAAAATTAATTTTGTACAATATATGTGCCACAAACAACACCTGCCAATATAAAAACATTTCAACCAAGTATTTATTTATGTATTGAAAATGGCCGACATCCATTGAGTGATATTTGAATCATTTGTTTCTTTGTTTTATTTTGTATTAAGTTTATGGTAAAAATGTGTATGTAATAAGACATATGTATTTGTTAATTTTTGTCTGGTTTCCAATAAATATGAAGCAACGTCCAATGCACCACTGCCTACTTTTCAAGAATAAATTAAACAAAATTAATGCTTGAAATTATTCAATCATGTCGAATCATCATCATCATAACATGTCAAAAATATGCAATAATATGCATGATGTTCCATTTAAATTTTGATAACTTTAATGTGTAACTTCCTTTTGGAGCACCCTGTATATTTCAAAATAATTTTAGAATGTGCTCCCAATGGACTTACATATGCTCCAATAACATTTTAAATATGTTACCATTTATTGTATATCAACCGAGGCGAATGTAGCACCTCATCCTGTATATCTTATAATTTTTAAATACATTGCTACGTTTTTGTTGCCCCTTATGGCATTTTTATTGAAAAATTGGGATAGTATATGTTTATGCTATAACAAAATACCTATCTAAACTAAACTAGTTACAAGTTATCTAAGACCTATTGGCGTAAAAGAGAAAGCTATTGTGTGAAGAAATATAATTCTGGTCGTCTAGTATTTTCACTACAAATACCAGTGTGCATCTAAGTTTGGGCCATCAGAAATTATGAGTTTCTTTAATTAATTGCATTGAATATCTAGAAATGTCGAAATCTATTTTCAATTACTACCACGTACTGCTCCTACAATATTTAGTTGTAGAGAAGCAATCATTACTTTTTAATTTACAATGCAATAAAAGTAAGGAAAGCATAGCGTGCCATTTAAAAAGAATGTTTTTCTACTCCCATACTTTAATTGTACATATTATTAGATATACTGAACCTGTACTTTAATGATGTCCATTACGATACAGATTTTCATTATGATACAAATTTACTTATATCCAATAGGAATATAGATTTTTCATTACGATACAAGTTTATGTCCAATAAGAATGCGACATTCCAATATTCAATACGGCCGTGACTACATACAGATATAAAAATTAATTAAACTTGACAGTTCTCTGTATCTATTTAAATATAGTAAAAATTAAGGCAATACGTATATTATGGGGTCGTAGAAAAAATAGTGTATGCAACTATCATTAAATCCTCATTGCATAATATACTATTATACATTACCGGATAACAAAGTTTGAAAAAATGTTCTCTGAGCATCCAGTATAGTTCTATAAAATTTATAATAACGCAGGTAATGCAATAATATACTTTCCTAAATAATTACTTAAAAGTCTAAATTTATATATGTATAAACTTTTTCGAAAAATAGTTTGCATTTGTCAATGTTTTTACAAAATATACAATTCAAAACGGGTTGATTTTAGTGGCACCATTTATTTAAAAAACTAAACTTAGAACCGTCTCGACAATATGAATCATTAATAAAAATTAATACATTTTATTTAAAATATAAAAGTTGAGATGCAAATACGCGTTTCTATAATAGTTACGCAAATAAAATACGTTGGATTATATCAACTTCGAAATAACAGTAGGAATTCTATCGGTTATTCCCCGACATGTTCATAATTCCGACAAATTTACACATGTTCCAGCTTGTACGCGCCCTGTATAGCACCTCTGCCCAAGTATATACAACTTCGACTAGATTGCCCTCTGGTCCATATACTCAGGCACTACTGTGTATAAAAATATGCATATAACGGTAAAATGTCCATCCAGCTGGTTTTCATTCTACGCATAAATGACGCTTAGAACAGTTCATCAAAATTTTTTTTCATAGAAAACAAGTTGGCATCCATATATCGGATGCCACTTTACCGCGGATGCCAATTTTACCGCATTATTTTCATGGCAGGACGTCACCTTGATACGTATATATATATATATATATATATATATATATATATATATATATATAATATAATAATAATAATATTATTATAATGTTAATATTTTATGTTAATTTTAAAGGAAGTTCGAGTTTTTGTGGCGCCATCTAGCGACTTGTGGCGGAAGCCTGGGTAAGGAAGATCGCTGCCGGACGACCCCCGACATCGGTCACGACTTCTCGTTACGAGATGGCGCTGATTACCTAGACAATAAATAATTTTTATGTACAATCCTTGCAATCGTATTAAATATTTAAATAACAAACATACAGTTGACTATAAGGTACGGTATGAATACGACGACGTATATGTAATATATACCTAGTTGATGTTTTTAAATTATTACTTAACCTCTGTAGGATGTACCTTCTTTGCATGAAACGCGACATATGGCTTTTAAAAATTTGTCGACATTTAAAATGTTATTTGCCCGTCTTTTGTGTATGTATTCGGACAAAATTGTTGTTGTTTAGGTACGTTTTTAAATTTTTCAGATTCGGGCTACAAAAACACAGTGTTTGGCAATATTTTTTAGAGCCTCGTATTTAGAAAAAAAAACCATAATAATTATTGTCTATCCATGTGTAAGTTATCCTTTCTGGCGGTCGTCTAAAATAAAAATTATCATGTTTTAACGCGAAGAACCACAAAGAAAAACTACTATATGTACTTGTAAAGACCGTAATGTCTTTATTTATATATCATTTGCGATTTTAATGATCTATATCAAACCTAGATAGATACATACATACATACATATGTAGGTACAGCAACAACATGCGCAAAAACTAAAATTTTATTTCACTTATATCAAATCCAAGTACAGTATACACATATAAATATACATGTATATAACATACCACATACGTACATTTTAATTAATAATAATTATAAATATTTGTACTTTACCTAAAAAAATTACTAGTACAAGTGGCGCCATCTACCGGCCAATATCGGAAGCATGGATAGGGAAGATCGCTAGCCGGCGACGACGGATGGCACCTGCTGTCTCTCGCTACTACGAGATGGCGCTGCCCAAGTCCTACACGAAATAAATAATTAACAATTATTAGTACTATTCCAACTTCCTTCTCGTTACGTCAGCTTTAACGCTTACCTCTCGTCGTGACGGACGCCCCTGCTCTTTTTTTTTGTTTATTACTACGTCTTGTTACTTGTTCGTACTTACACTTTGACTTCTTACGTTTTTCGGGATATCTTTCTTAGTTTACTACTTATTTCGGCTCCCTTACCGCCCCTTACCCGTTTAGGTCCTAGGACCGTAAGATGTTTTTTTTTTTTTGCTTCCTAAATAATGTGGTACGGGTACAGCTCAGGTTAGGCGCTCATCCTGTATATTACGCTCGGTACGATCACATAATAAAAATGCGCGTTCCTATATTTCGTACTAGTTTTATTACGTTACTTTTACATCACACTGTACGCGTGCTACGTATTCCTTTATTATTATTATTTCATTAATACACACCTAACACCTTCCATATTACGTCTCCGCGTCGTCGATTCTTTATTGTAGCGCGTACGGCTTCCATCACGCCGGGATTTCTAAAAAAACCTCGTAATCGTATCCTCACCTTTCTTCTTAGGTCGTCCCCGAAGCGGAAGGCGAATCCGAACCGTCGACCGCGTCCGCTCTTCAGCTTTTCGTAAGCCTCCAAGTATTCGGCCCGAAACTGCTCCGTACTACTTTCTATCGCGCGGATGTAGTTTATCGCCTCGCGTGCCACGTATCTGTCCTTCAGCTCCAGGATTTTCGCCGCGCATTTCGGATACCGCTCCCATATCGTTTGGCAATCCTCCGGATATTTTAGTACCAACTTCAGTACGCTAAGTTGTTCCCTCGCGCGAAGGAGGGCTCTCTTTAATCGGTATACCTACGGTTCGATAACGATAATATTATTACGGCGGGGCGGTGGTCGTTTAAAGACTACTTCTACTACTACTACTACTACTACTACAACTACTTCACTACTTACTCTCGTGGCTTTGCCTCTCGTCAGCCTCCGTCGCTTGCTCCAGTTTCTCCGCGCCGTCCTTATTAGCGATAACTGCAGATATTGCGGCAGCGTGGCGAAACGCCATTCTCTCTCGTTCCTCGGACGCCGTTTCGTTATGAAGAGCCGTTTGTAGAGATATAATTCGTGCATGTCGTTTCTGAAGGCGCAGACGGATTTCGCAATTAGGTACGGTCCGTTTCGACATTATAGCCCCCCCCTCCCGGCCTCGCGATAAGATGTTCCCTTAAGTATCGTTTTCCCTAGAGCTCGTCAATAATTATTACGAAATGCAATATTTTCTAAATATGGTTTTAAATAGAGTAGACAGATGATAACGCAGTTACTTACTTAGTAAGTTAGTTAGTTAGTTACTTAGTCACAAAAACCTGATTACGTTAATGCCTAGTTGTGTAGTTGTCATTATAAAATATAATTTTATAACATAATATTGCTTAATCTTTAGAATCATTGAATATACTGGGCAATCCAAATTAAGTGTTCATCATCATCATCTTCGGTAACTTAATTGTTTTATTAAAGATACCAGATTGTTTAAATTACCAAACTTGCAGTACTTACTTTTAACGCTCTTTAAGACGGAGGAATAAAAAATAAATGAGCAGCGCGTTTTCGAGTTTTGCCGTAAAATATGTTTCTTTTTCAAATGGAAACCCCTGTATATTATATCGTTGTCTGCTAGAGCTTTAATATTTAAACGAAAAATCCTATAAGAAATTTTTTACTACTGGGTTTAAAAATACACTTCAGTTATAATGACTAATTAATAAAAAACGACAAGGTGGTATTTTTCTTGAACATCTTCTATGAAAAAATCGGTAATTATTATTATTGATGATGATTCTTTTAATGATTAGTTTATGTATAAAATAAAGTTTATAAAACTTATTTAGCCGTTTTCGTTTATTCATTATAACTCGGGTATTTTTAATCGCTGTAAAAAATGTCTTATAAGATTTTTTGTTTAAAAATTAAAGTTCTAGCAGAAAAGGATGTAATATCCGGGGGTTTCCATTCGACAAAAACTAAAAACACCACATTTTTATCGGCAAAACTCGAAAACGCGCTGCGCATTTGTTTTATTTATTCTTCCATCTTAAAGAGGAGGTGGTTAAAAGCGGTACAAGTTTGCTAATTTCAACGGTCTTGTACCTTGAATAATATCAAAGTTATCAATGATGAACACTTAATTTGGATCGCCCTGTATATCTGAATATTAGATTTGCATATTGGTTAATTTAAATTTTTTCAAACGTGTGGGATCTGCGTTTAATTACTTAAGTGGATAAAATAAATCGGATCAAATCGGTTTCTTCTTCTTTTTTTGACTCAGTTTAAGCTACATGGTGGAACCTAATGCGAGATTTTAATAAACGTTCGATCTTACTATTGATTTTAGTAGGGAAATACACATAATACATAGATACACTAGACAAAATAACATTTGCTTTAATAATTAATTTTAATTCCATATTAGAAAAATCTTGTAGACTCGGCAAATGTATGAGCGTACGTAGGTATGTACCTACTACCTCTCATCTACCTTATTCCTATAACTTTATATCGCTCTCCCGATTTCGTCGATAAAAACGACAACAAAAACAAAAATATATCGCCGTAATACTCTCTTCTCTCTACGGCGGAACGAACCTCGGTCCTTCGGATCGCGAGGCGAGGAGCTTACCGTGCGGCTACGGCGGACCGTCCGTCTAACTCCGTTTACCTATTTCGGATATAGGTAATTTTCGTACGCTTCTTACGTTACATTTTTACGGTTAGGATAATTTATCGTTAATCGTAAATCGTTAATACATATATATATATATATACAGGAGGACACCTACCTTTCTAATTCCCGAAGAGAGACGGACACCGGGGATATATAGAAGACGCTATTATTATACTAGGTACTATTCGGAATACGAGCGCCTATCGACACTGACGTTAGCTAATAATATCGTAGGTAAGTAAGTACGTACGTACTAACATTTACCGCCGGGTTATTCCCCTATTCTTTTTTCAAATTCATCGGAGGAGTCTTATTAAACTAATAACGCGACGAAGAAGACTATTACACGATTATATACGAATACGTACACGAATTTATATAGCTGTAAATCCTAATTAAAGTACGTATACTTACCTACGTATAAATTAATAGATTTATACGTAGTAATTGTTAATAATATAATGTTGTATTTTAGCTACGTAACGACGATTTTTAGTGGCGCCATCTACCGGTGGGTTACGGATACTTGGGTAAGGATGATCACTGGCCGATAACACGGGAAATCGGTCACGACGTCTCGTTACGAGATGGCGCTGAATACTTAGACCTATTAATTTCATAGTTTTGTAGGTTAATATTATTTATACGCGCACATCATTATCGTCTTCCCCCCTCATCTTCCTCTGATCCATTAATAACGGTTATTAATTTGTTGTTGTTCTTCTTCTTCGGGTATAATATCTACTAAAGGACCACTGTTAATAATAATAATTATAATAATAATAATAACAACAACAACAACGTACCTAACTAATATAGCTAGACGACCATCCGGAAATCCTCCGATATGGGTATGTATATCGAACATATGTACCTATATTTCTAAACTAAACGATTTTTATTAATTCGCTATTATCCTTACGGTTTAATTTTAGCTCTACGGATTGGAAACACTACGCTTACTACTACTACTACACTTGTTTTCATATACCGTGCTGCTTAGACTGTTATTATCGGCAATGATGATATCATCCCATCGCAAGATACGTAAACGTTCTTCCATCGGCAACTTTAGGCCCGTTTCCTACATCGAAGAGAATATCCCGTACGATCCCTTATACATCTCTTATTAAACTGAGGACGACACGACAGCAAGCACACGGCTTTATAATCTTCTGGAATATCATCCTGGTCGAAGCTGTTCGCTGCTGCTGCTGCTGCTGCTGCTGCTGTACCTAAGGTTAACAGTATTATTCTTGTGGTTAACTATCGCCTATTAATTATTACTATACTGTACCGATATATAGTCCTTTATTACGTACACGATTCTGTAACCCCCGTAATATATTACTGCCGTGGTGTGTGAGATTTGTTGAAATTGTTCCTCCGTCTAGGGTTTACTATATACCTACTACAACTTATGTCTTATGTATACTCTTCTATAATTGTTGTAATAATAATACATCATTACTACTAACCTTAAAACCTCTTCGCTGCTTCTATTCTATACAAATAATAATATACACGTTGAAACACTTCAAAACTGGCCTCTTATTTCCAACTTTTTTTATATGTATGTAATAATACAAATATTTATTAATACCTCGCTAAAATCAACTAAAATGTACCTTAACCTACCTACATGTATACACACTACTACTACAAATGTACACAATTAATTTGTTTCTTGATGTTGGTCGCGCGCAGCGCCAAAATCGAACAATTCTAGGAGGACGTAAACGGTTTCGTAAATAAAATCGCAACCAGACAATTTCGCAAATCGGGTCACACGCGGTTAGTTTGTACCGAATTGTAATAAATTCTCGTTAAATTTCAGCCGTTTCCGTGCCCTCCCCGAAAAGTACATTTCGTATATAGGAAACGAAAGTCGCTTCGGACGGGTTTCCATCCTTAAAAATAAAAGTGGAAACCCAGATTTCGGCCGACCAAATCCTATAGACGAAATGTACTTTTCGGAGAGAGCACGCAGAGACATGAAATTTACGGGGAATTTTCTACATTTCACTACGAATCTAACTGTATGTGTCCCCCTTCGCTAAATCGTCTCGTTTTTAAATTATTTACCGAGATTGTTTAAACATTATTATCTATTCATAGTCCTCCTACCAACATGCAAAACAAAAATAATTACATCACTTACAACTACTAAATACTTATATTATATTATATATATATATATATATATATATATATATATATTATAATAATAATTAATAATAATATTGTTAATATTTTATGTGAATTTTAAAGGAAGTTCGAGTTTTTGTGGCGCCATCTATCGACTTGTAGCGGAAGCCTGGGTAAGGAAGATCGCTGCCGGACGACCCCCGACATCGGTCACGACTTCTCGTTACGAGATGGCGCTGATTACCTAGACAATAAATAATTGTTATGTACCAACCTTGCAATCGTATTAAATAATTATATAAAAAGCATAATTGATTGTTTTTTTTTTTTTTTTTACGTATACAACATGTACTGTATGCAATCGACGTATTTTTAAATTTTATTTACTTATACGTACTAGTACAATACCTACCGGTACATACTATACACACACACACACACACACACACACACACACACACACACACACATACCTACATATTTATTATTATCGAATTCGAATCGTTCATCGCGTAAACCGTATCGTTTTTAAATCCTTTTTGTCGAAATCTAACAAACTAACATGTCGTCTTTGTTTCTCTTTTGGGGTGTGCGCGTTACAAAATTTTGCAGTTACATATTACATGCAATATATTATTATGTACTACTTATTTTTGCTGCTTTACAATAAAGCAACTTCAATTATCTATCCTTGTGTAAGTTAACGATTCAAGATTTATTACCTACAACAACAACAACAACAACAACAACAACGTCTATATCGTTTTAGTTCCGTATATTTGGAAATTATTTTTAATTAGTTAATAGGAAATTTCAGGGGATTTACCTACTACTACTACTACTACTACTACTACATAATATGTTGAAATTAGATCAGATGCGCTATCGTCGTCAGCACCAGAAGATTATTACAATAGCATCCCCCTCGCCGTCGTCGGCTGATGCGTATAGGTTCGTGAGTAAAATCTCACCATCAATCGGTTATTATAGAATACCGTTTTTCGCTCCGTTTTTTCAACGTTATAGCTAAAAATCAAAGTTGCACTAGTATTACCTAGTGTGTCTTCTCCCCATCCGCATAAGGATCAACGACGACATCATCGGTAATAGTAGAAGCAGTGTTCAGATTCGTCATCCGCTGTTTTGTTTTTCGTCAAGTACTTTTTGTTTTTGTATATGTAAGTACAAAATATTAATTCTCTAATATTATTCAAAAAGTGTAAATCTCGTCTTTGTAAGTACAATGTACCTACATACATACATACATACATACATACATACATACATACCCTAGCTACTTGTGTTTTTGAACGAATACAAAATCCATTTAGTATTTCTTCGGTATTTCGGTGGTGCTCTACTATATGTATGTATGTATATGTAATGTTTACGCGCTCTACGATGATGACATTACCTACCTACCTACCTACCTACCAGTTTCGGTTGCGTAAAGTATAATATTATTATTACGGTAATAAGGTTTAGGGATCTCTATTTTTTTTTTCATTTATCTGTCTTGTAGCGTACTTAAACAGCGTCGTTTATTATTACCGTATGTATGCGCTAGTACGTGACTTTTTGTCATCATATACTACTACATATAGGGTGTCGTAAAATTTGTCCAAATATCAAAAAAAAAATTTCTATCAACTCTACACCTCTAAAATGCACCATTTTCGAGAAACGTGGGGGTGTTGAAGTTTAATTAAAGAAAATTCGTCTTTAGGAAAAATCTCCGGAACCGGGGGTTTATCGTAAAGCCAAAAAACATACAAGTTTTGTAACATTTATTATTATTATTGTTGTACGTAGGTATATATGTATGTATACCTATAATAAACAAAGTTGTGTGCGGGAAAATTTTTATTCCTAATTATTAACGACTCTAAACACAGTGTACTTTTTCCGGCGGCGTAGAAGTTGGGGAGAATAACAACATACATACTACCGCTACGACCCCTTCCGCTCATCGGAATCTTCACCACCGCAATAATTATTATAGGTCGTAACGACTTAAAATTTCATTTTATTTATCTCGCACGCAACTTAGCTTATTATAGCGTTATTATAATAACTAGAAAATCGTAACAGAAGCTGTGTTTTTTTTTTTTGTTTAGTTGTGGATATACAGTGTGACCAGTGAAGTCCGCATCATATGGGATTTTTCTTTATTAATAGATTTAATCTAAATTTGAGTTTGGCATCGATTTCTGCTTCGATCAAGATGAAAATTAACCAAAAAAATAAGTCACGTGATTCGCATTATCTGTGAAATTCAAATTTTTTTCCAAAAAAAATTCAAAAGTTAGAAAAAGTTTTTCTAAATGCAATTTGTAGCCCATATGCACAATTTCAGCTGCATAAGATAATTTAGATTTTTTGCCAATTGCACCACTGTTGCGAAATATGACTCAACGTAGGCTTTACTTGTGACGCGCTGTGTAGGTAGGTACTTGTCTGTATTAATATTATTGTGTATTACTTTTCGACACAAACTACATTTTCAAAAATATTTTTTTATTTATGAGGTTACCTTCCTTATACAGGGTCAAAAACAAATAAACCTTGCATCACATGCGTGGCCAAATTTTAATAGCCCTATTTAGATTTCGTAGAAAAACGCACATTGAATATGGTGCTGCCTTAAAGAAAATGTGTCTGGAATAAAGCATTGTTAAAACTAAGAAGATTTATGTAGGTTGCGTTGAGTCTTATTTCGCAACAGTGGTGCGATTTACAAAAATTTAGCAAAAAATGTAAATTATCTTACACAACTGAAATTTTGCGTATGGGCTAAAAATTGGATTTAGAAAAACTTTTCTAATAACTTTTTTCGATATTTTGAGAAATAACCCCACTTTTGATTTTTTTCTGAAAAAAAATAGAATTTCACAGATAATGCGAATCACGTGACTATTATTTTTTTTTGTTAATTTTCATCTTGATCGAAGCAGAAATTGATGCCAAACTCAAATTTAGAATAAATCTATTAATAAAGAAAAATCCCATATGATGCGGACTTCAGCACTGGTCACACTGTACATACATTGTACATACATACATATATCCGGCAATGGTTTTTTTTTTTTATTAAACACCCCGTATCTCGAAAATGGTGCGCATCTTAGAAGTAGGTAGCAGGTAAGTCGATAGACTTTTTTTTTTTAATTTTTGGACAAGCTACACCCTGTATATATATATATATTTTTTTTTTTTGCGTAAATACCTACAGAAGCGTTTACGATTATTATTATTTACTGTGGTATTTATTATATCGTAGTACTTATTACCTGCGTTACAAAAATGTCCGAATCACCGTCGACTTCGATGTACGACGAATCACCGTCGACCTCATCTTCGACCTGGTGGGCTACTGCTGCCGGCTCATCGTCGTCGTCGTCGTCGTCGTCATCATCATCGCCTACATCCGAACAATCGATGATGATGGAAGAGCATCATCAGCAGCAGCAGCAGCAGCAGCAATCGACAAGATATATAGCGCATCCGAGGGATTTTTCGAAGGCCGAGTGGGCGAATATGATCGGGCCGGCGACGGATATCCAAAATCGAATGGTTAATTATATGATAACGCACCACCGAGCGTGCATACAAGATATGTGCGCGGAAAATAAGGTACTTTGTTTATTCTCTTATTATTATAATTATTGTTAATACACGCCAGCATCGCGTCGGCATGGAAATAAATCTAACTCTTATATGCTGCTGCTATTATTATTATACACACAATCTACACGTAGGTGGTACGTTGTACAACAACAACAATAACAACAACAACAACAACAACAATTTTAAATAATACACCCAAAACTGATATTATTTTTTTTTTGTCTTTGTTTATGATACATTATCATCATCAGTCCAGCATCGTCATCAGTTACGTCAAATTGGCCGACGAAGAAGCGGATATCGCGACGTTGTTGATCGACGGCGCCGCGCAGCAAGTCCTACGGATATTCGCGAAAGCCCTGCACCAAGCGACGACGACGACGACGACGATGACGTATCGGACGACGATGGCGAAGGATTACTCCGTGCGTATTACGGAGTTGCCGCTCGCGGAGAGCGTAGACAACCTAATAAGGGTCGTACGTACCAACTGTCTCGCCAGAGTGATCTGTACGGTAACGAGAATATCCATCGGAGAAGGAGGTCCCGAGTTCGTTACGAAGGTGACGTTGAGATGTCAAAGGTGCCGGATTAACGTGGGGCCGTACGTGTACTACGCCAGACCGATCGCGACCGGGTGCCCGAAATGCGGACGTCTGCTGCTACTATTACGGAAAACAAAGAAGAAGCAGACGACGACGACGACGACCACGTCGTATTAGTAGAGTACGGAGAGCTTACGCTGCAAGACGCGTCGTCGAATACCAAGAGGAAAGCCGTCCCGCGAACGATACGCGGAATACTCCTAGGAGACGACCTGGTACGTACGGGGGGAATCAGCTCGTCGGCCGGACCATGTCCTTCACCGGTTTCCTTGCTAGGGTAAACGAACTGGTCGACGGCGACATGTGCCCTTATTACGATACGGCGTTCGTCATTAACAACGTCGAGAGTTACGAACGAGTGGGGGCGACTAGCGTTACTAATAGCCCCATCGGCAGCAGCAGGTAGCGATTATTTAGACCTGATACGACGGCTCAAGGATGACGGCCGTATCTTCGCAAGACTCGTCGCGTCGATAGCGCCGTCCATCAGAGGATTCGATCGGGTAAAGAGGGCGATGGTATTGTGCTTAGTTTCGGGCGTAGCTAAAAAGAAAGGTAGAATAATTTTTTGTTGTTGTTTATTTTTGTCATCAGATATTTTTATAATATTATTTTCTAATAACTATAATATTATGTATACGCAACCAATAATAATACATACATACATACATACATACATATGCATACATACAGTGCTATTATTTTACTATGCAACATATCCCTATGTTGCATTTTAAAATAATTGAGTCAAAGCATTATACGATAGGCAACCCATTATTATTCATACTCGAAATACCTCAAATATTCTTTCGCGTTTCAAAATAATTTGCAGTACATTTTTAATAATACTCTACTGTATTGTGTTCTAAGGGAAAAATGCAAATGTGTTTAAACTCTAAAAGCAGACAAAGAATAGGTCATTTATTAATATACATAAGGAATTAAATATTTAAATGTTTTTATTATAAGTATTTTTCAAAATGACCCCCACACTCTTGTTCTAAACAATAACCTAAACGATAATAAAAATTTCGTATAGAATTGGTTATTTTATTTGGTGATAGATACATATTCTGAGACTATTGCATTCTTCTGTGTAATCCTGGTTTTCAATTCCTGTGTTGTTAATAACAAATCTTCATTTTGGTTTAGTAAATCAAACATATCTTCGCAAAACTCAGTTCGAGAGGTTTTGTCAAAGCGGTTTACAAATAGCTATTGCAATTAGCTTTGCAATTTGTAACACCGAAATTTTTCAATTTTAACTACATTGCGCACACTCGAGGGTGATATACATATAGTAAACTCTGGCGGGATAAAATTTAACGATTTAGAAGGATTCTCTTCTACGAAAACCAAAATGTTAAATTTCATTTCGCTCGTTAACACTGTTTTCGTTCTATTCTTTTTTTTATTATGGTCAGCAGCGACACATATACTTCTGTTTTAAATCTATTATATACTCTTAAAATTGTCGAACGTGTAGGTATTGGTCTATACGGGGAAATTCTAAAGAAAATAAGTCGCTCATCATTTGTAGACTACTTCTTTGATGGTTTTGATACCATAAGCACATTTACATTTTTTCCTGCTTGGAATACATTTGTGAAACTGTGTTGTAACTTAGATAATGGCACAATAGGGAAAATAATAATAATAATATTTGATGTATTTCACAATTGACACTAAACATTAATTATTATTCTTGATGTTAGGGTAGTATGTATAATAAGTTGCATAACGTATAATGCTTTGACTCGATTATTTTTACATACATACATACATACATACATACATACATACATACATACATATGTACATATACAACATAGATATAGTAAACCAACCAATTTATTTTTATTTTATTTATTTTTTTTTCTTTTTGTGTCGTAAGGCACCCTGCGTATTAGAGGCGACGCGCATTTACTGTTATGCGGAGACATCGCGGTCGGTAAAACGCAGCTATTAAAAGCGGCGCAGCGAGTTTCCCCCTTGGCGGTGTACACGACGGGTCAAGGAAGCAGCGGTGTCGGCTTAACGGCGTCCGTACGTCGCGCGCAAGGGCAGAAACACTGGTCCCTAGACAGCGGCGCTCTAGCGATAGCCGATAACGGTCTATGTATAATAGACGATATCCATCTGGTAAGTCTGCTGTCTGTCTTATTCTTAATTATCATAATCATCATCATCATCATCATCATCAACAGATAAAAAATAACGATGCCGGTTCCATCCACGAAGCCATGGAGCAGCAGACCATCTCGATCGCGAAATGCGGTTTCGTGACTAAGCTGGATTCGCGATGCACCGTAATGGCGGCCTGCGTACCCGTACATAATTTCTACGATCGCGAGAAGCCCTTAACGTACAACGTAAAACTCAAGTCGCCGCTGTTATCGCGTTTCGACGTCGTATGCGTCATGTATAGCACGTTAAAGGATGATACCGAAGTAGCTCAAGCGGTCGTGCGGAATCATATTAGAGGACACCCGGCGTCGAATTATCGGAACGACGACGACGACGACGACGCCGAAGAAGACTTGATACCGCGAGAATTATTCGAGTTATACATCGCGCATGCCAAACGCCTCGAACCTAGAATGGACAACATCGACCCGGACACGATCCCGTCCGTATACGCAAAGTTGAGGGAGGAAACGACGTCGGCGCATCACAATCATCTAACCCATAAAGTAAGCGCGAGGACGGTAGAGACGCTCATCCGCTTGGCCGAGGCTTGCGCGAAGGTCCATCTGGAGGAGCATCAGGTGACGGAGGCGCACGTATCGATGGCTTTGAAAGTATTTCTGGAGAATTTTATCGAAACGCAATTTTACGCTATGCAACAACGCTTGCGTAAAGTCTTCGCTAATTTATTATCGTTCGAGCTGTAGTATCTACCACTACTGCTGCCTATTATGCGCGTTTGGTCGTTCGACGACCGACGTAGTAGTAGTAGTAGTATCTATACCTACATATATATCGTTTTTATTGTATATTATACGATAATATACGCAGTTGATGTATTTTTAACGTATTTTTTTTACGTAATAGTATATGTATAATTACGTACATACGTATGTACAGTCTATTCCAAAATTAATGTCACCCCCTATGCCGTTATAACTGCTAACGCAAATGGGGTGCATGAAGTTTAAGCGATATTTGCGGTTTGCACCGCCGCCCGCATTTATAGGTTGTACATATCTACACTAAGACCTACCTACAATATACCTATATTAGTATTCACTAACGAAAAATCGTATGGGAAACATACATACATACATACATACATACATACATACATACATACATACATACATACATACATAATTTACCTATGGGTTTGTTTAGTCTTCGGAGCGCGACATTAATTTTGGAACAGACTGATGCGTGTACCTACTACACAACATACATACTATACCTACTACTACAAATATGTATGTATGTGGTCGTTGCGTAAAACGTATTGTTGTTTTTAATAACACGTCGACATCTAAAATCTAACATCAACAATAATATTATACTGTAATGTTTTCCTTCTCTGTGAAAAAGGATTTGTTAATTTATTATGAGAACATGACTCTAATCTCGGGCGTTGAAGGGTTCGAAATATAATTTAAAAAAAATTAAATGTAGCGCCAACAATCTTTATTTTGTTATGTAGATAATAAAGAATACTGTATACAATTGGTTGAATACAAAAAAACATGGAAGTTATAGATAATGAAATGTTTTGCAATCAAGGTTTTAACACGTAAAAAAAAGTATTCTAAACTAATTAATACTATTAATGAACTATTATTAAGTGAAACTTAATATTAAATTGGTTATGATCTAGGGTAAGTACCTATTGTTCAAAATGTTGAGTAAATAAGTGGTTTGTTTTCTTTTTGTCTACTAGTATAATATTCTTATTTGAATTATGATTTTTTTTTTTTTTAGTTTGGGTTGTAACTGGGATCAATATGGGTTTTACCGAGACACTTATTAGAATGAGGAAAAAGAAATTATTAAACTAAAAATACATATCTCAAATCTTTCCGAAGATGACGTTCGGTTTCAGGGTTTTCTTGCTATGGATTCTAGTAGAAGGAATGAAGGGTTTAGGTCTATCTCTGGATACCTGAGGATAGTAATGTCCTTTGATACCAAGCTGGTAGGATTTCTCGTATTGAAGGATGTAAAATTCTGCAAAATTGGGATGAATCAGTACGGAATAGATAGATAATGGAATTTTGACAGTTACCTAGTCAATATAAATTTTGAATATTTAATGTTAAATTGTTGTTATTTCAGGTTGTTTTTACTTTGGGTCAAAAATCGACAAGTTCTCTTCGAGACATAAAATCATACTGCCTTTTTTTTCTGTTTTTCTATTTTCATGGTAACAAACATTCGAATTGGACGTTTTAGCAACTTATTTATATTAAGAAAATCACTAAGATGAAATAAATTTTAAATAAAGGAATTTATTTATAAATAAGAAGAACTTGATTTCACCCTTGGTTTGGAAAAACATATTTTTGAACAAGTTTTATCGATTCATTCACATATTTATATAACCTTTTGCAACTGTCAACGAGACGTTCGGTGGAATAATTGTTGTGGGTATTTTGTGTTTTTGTGTTTACAATTTTACAAACATAATTATTTCCTTAACTAAACTAAACATAATAAATCTTATTTTTCATTTAAATTTCATTAAATTTAAATCTACTATAATTTTTTTAAACATTAGGCAACCCAATTTGCACGTCTGATATTTTCCAACATAGACCTAATTCTATTTTTAATGTAATGTACATACATACCATTACAATACATACATACCTACCTAACTACATGTCGTCGTCGTCGTCGTCGTCGTCGTGTTATAAAATTGTTGATGCGTTTATGAAATCTACGTTTTATACGTACGTTTTCAAATCTCAAAATTTGTAGCAAAAACAAATATATTTTTTTTTTTCGCAATTTTAGAACCTTTTTGCCGAATTTAGCGAAACAAAAATTAATAACCACAATTATTATCCATGTGATGTAATAAATTACGGGCGCGGTTGTTGATGCGGTCTAATAAAAAAGTAGTAATGATTTTTTTTTTAATTACTTAGAGTATGTATTATTGTACCAATGCATATGCGCGTCGTGTGCGTATTTGTATGTCGTCGGAGTGAAAAAGGAAGATTTAACATTACATAATATTATGTATGTGTCGGAGACAACAATAATATCGGCACACGTAGCAGGTAGGTACCATCATCTTTGGCAAATTAAATGCGAATTTATCAGCGAGAAATTTCCATCATTTACTCAATATAATAGTATATTAATAATAAGGCTATACATTGAAGCGAATTTAATGTGTCTCTAAAAGAGAGTACCTACTGCTTTGATGAACTAACTACATACTACTACTTTAAAGCGAAGCCATCTACAAAATCAACATTCCCCGATAAAAAACTTGCATTTAAATTGCCAAAGATGGTACATAAATATGTACATAGACAGACAAACTGAACATACACTGTGTATATGTACAGTAGTAGTAAGAAGGATGTATGTTACATACATCCTTCTTACTACATGTACCAACTTCTAAAGGCTGTTGTAATGTCTTTCTTTATCATATCATATGATTTTAATGATCTATATACCTATACTTCTATACATACATCAGGTACTATACTATACAGCAACAATAACAACAACAACAACAACAACATGAGCAAGAACAAAATTTTTATTTCACTTCAAACAATCAAATCCAAGTACGGTATATTTATAAATATACATACATACATACAATTATCTTAGTATTTTACATAAAAATTACTAGCATTTGTACCGCCATCTACCGGCCAGTATCGGAAGCAAATATAAGGAAGACCGCTAGCCGAAGACGACGACGACGGCGGATGGCACTGCTGTCTCTCGCTACTACGAGATGGCGCTGCTGAATACCAACACGAAATAAATAATCATGATATTATTTACAACATACAATTATTATTCAAACTAATAATACAATATTTAACGACCTAGATTGGAGTTTCTAACAGTCCAATTTTTTTTAATTATCATTCTTCATTTTTTGTTTAATGTTTTTCGCCATATAATTTTTTTTTCCTTCCAATGTTGAAAGACTAGGACAAGCGCGATAGACAGAGAGACGACAGACAGAGGAGGAGAGGAGGGGGGGGGGGGGGAGATTCTAACAGTCCTAATTTTTTTTATATTCATTCTTTTTCATTTTTTTTAAATTATTGTCTCCCATATAATTTTTTTTTCCTTTCAATTTTGAAAGACTAGGACCACCACGAAGGACAGAGAGACGACTGACAGAGGAGTGGAGGGGGGGGGGGGATTCTAACAGTCCTAATTTTTTTAATATTCATTTTTTTTTTCAATTTTTTTTAAATTTTTGTTTCCATATAATTTTTTTTTTTTCCTTCCAATTTTGAAAGTCAAGGACCACCACGAAGGACAGAGAGACGACAGACAGAGGAGAGGAGGGGGGGAGAGGGGGGGGGGGGAGGGGGGGGGGGATGCTAACAGTCCTAATTTTTTAATATTCATTTTTTTTTCATTTTTTTTTAAGTTTTTGTTTCCATATAATTTTTTTTTCCTTCCAATTATTAAAGACTAGGACCACCACGAAGGACAGAGAGACGACAGACAGAGGAGAGGAGAGGGGAAGGGAGGGGTGCTAACAGTCCCAATTTTTTTAATATTCATTTTTTTTTCAATTTTTTTTCAATTTTTGTTTCCATATAATTTTTTTTCCTTCCAATTTTGAAAGACTAGGACCACCACGAAGGACAGAGAGACAACAGACAGAGGAGAGGAGGGGGAGGGGGGGGGGGGGGGGGGGGGGTGCTTACAGTCCTAATTTTTTTTAATATTCATTTTTTTTTCAATTTTTTTTAAATTTTTGTTTCCATATAATTTTTTTTTTCCTTCCAATTATTAAAGACTAGGACCACCACGAAGGACAGAGAGACGACAGACAGAGGAGAGGAGGGGGAGGGGGAAGGGAGGGGGCTAACAGTCCTAATTTTCCTAATATTTTTTTTATTCATTTTTTTTTCAATTTTTTTTTAAATTTTTGTTTCCATATAATTTTTTTTTCCTTCCAATTTTGAAAGTCTAGGACCACCACGAAAAACAGAGAGACGACAGACAGAGGAGAGGAGGGGGAGGGGGAGGGGGGGGGGGGGGTGCTTACAGTCCTAATATTTTTAATATTCATTTTTTTTCATTTTTTTTTTAAATTTTTGTTTCCATATAATTTTTTTTTCCTTCCAATTTTGAAAGACTAGGACCACCACGAAGGACAGAGAGACGACAGACAGAGGAGAGGAGAGGGGGGGGAGGGGGGGTGCTAACAGTCCTAATTTTTTTAATATTCATTTTTTTTTCATTTTTTTTTTTTTTAAATTTTTGTTTCCATATAATTTTTTTTTCCTTCCAATTTTGAAAGACTAGGACCACCACGAAGGACAGAGAGACGACAGACAGAGGAGAGGAGGGGGAGGGAGGGGGAGGGGAGTGCTTACAGTCCTAATTTTTTTAATATTCATTTTTTTTTCAATTTTTTTTCAATTTTTGTTTCCATCTAATTTTTTTTTCCTTCCAATTTTGAAAGACTAGGACAAGCGCGAAAGACAGAGAGACGACAGACAGAGGAGAGGGAGGGAGGGGGAGGGGGGAGGGAGGGGGGGGGGGGGGTGCTTACAGTCCTAATTTTTTTAATATTCATTTTTTTTTCAATTTTTTTTCAATTTTTGTTTCCATATAATTTTTTTTTCTTCCAATGTTGAAAGACTAGGACCACCACGAAGGACAGAGAGACGACAGACAGAGGAGGAGGGGGAGGGGGGAGGGGGGATTCTAACAGTCCTAATTTTTTTAATATTCATTTTTTTTCAATTTTTTTAAATTATTGTTTCCATATAATTTTTTTATCCTTCCAATTTGAAAGACTAGGACCACCACGAAGGACAGAGAGACGACAGACAGAGGAGAGGAGAGGGTGGGGAGGGGGAGGAGGGGAGGGAGGGGGAGTCTAATTTTTTTTAAAATTTTCATTTTTTTCATTTTTTTTAATTTTTGTTTCAATATAATTTTTTTATCCTTTCAATTTTGAAAGACTAGGACCACCACGAAGGACAGAGAGACGACTAACAGAGGAGAGGAGGGGGAGGAGGGGGAGGGAGAGGGGGGGGGATTCTAACAGTCCTAATTTTTTTAATATTCATTTTTTTTCCAATTTTTTTTTAATTTTTGTTTCCATATAATTTTTTTTTCCTTCCAATTTTGAAAGACTAGGACCACCACGAAGGACAGAGAGACGACAGACAGAGGTGAGGAGGGGGAGGGGAAGGGGAGGGGGTGGAGGGGAGGGGGTTCTAACAGTCCTAATTTTTTTATATTCATTCTTTTTCATTTTTTTTTTAAATTATTGTCTCCCATATAATTTTTTTATCCTTCCAATTTGGAAGACTAGGACCACCACGAAGGACAGAGAGACGACAGACAGAGGAGAGGAGGGGGTGGGGAGGGGGAGGAGGGGGGGGGGGGGGAGGGGGATTCTAATGGTCATTTTTTTAAATTTTCATTGTTTTTCATTTCTTTTAATTTTTGTCAATATAATTTTTCTATCCTTTCAATTTTGGAAGACTAGGACCACCACGAAGGACAGAGAGACGACTAACAGAGGAGAGGAGGGGGAGGGGGGTGAGAGGGGGGGGATTCTAACAGTCCTAATTTTTTTAATATTCATTTTTTTTCCCAATTTTTTTTAAATTTTTGTTTCCATATAATTTTTTTTTCCTTCCAATTTTGAAAGACTAGGACCACCACGAAGGACAGAGAGACGACAGACAGAGGTGAGGAGGGGGAGGGAAGGGGAGGGGGGTGGAGGGGAGGGGGTTCTAACAGTCCTAATTTTTTTTTATATTCATTCTTTTTCATTTTTTTTAAATTATTGTCTCCCATATAATTTTTTTATCCTTCCAATTTGGAAGACTAG
Organism: Holotrichia oblita; assembly: GCA_023690525.1. Lineage (NCBI taxonomy): Eukaryota > Metazoa > Arthropoda > Insecta > Coleoptera > Scarabaeidae > Holotrichia > Holotrichia oblita. The sequence goes on from CM043021.1 coordinate 1,830,412, forward strand.
GACCACCACGAATGACAGAGAGACGACAGACAGAGGAGAGGAGGGGGAGAGGGGGGGAGGGGGGGGGGGGTGCTAACAGTCCTAATTTTTTTTTATATTCAATCTTTTTCATTTTTTTTAAATTATTGTCTCCCATATAAGTTTTTTATCCTTCCAATTTGGAAGACTAGGACCACCACGAAGGACAGAGAGACGACTGACAGAGGAGAGGAGGGGGAGGGGAGGGGGAGGAGGGGGGCGGGGGGTGCTAACAGTCCTAATATTTTTAATATTCATTTTTTTTTTCAATTTTTTAAATTTTTTGTCTCCATATAATTTTTTTTCCCTTCCAATCTTGAAAGACTAGGACCACCACGAAGGACAGAGAGACGACAGACAGAGGAGAGGAGGGGGAGGGGGGGGGTAGAGGGTGCTTACAGTCCTAATTTTTTTAATATTCATTTTTTTTTAATTTTTTTTTTAAATTTTTGTTTCCATATAATTTTTTTTTCCTTCCAATCTTGAAAGACTAGGACCACCACGAAGGATAGAGAGACGACAGACAGAGGACGGGGAGGGGAGAGGGGCGGGGGAGGGGGGGGGGTGCTTACAGTCCTAAATTTTTTAATATTCATTTTTTTTCAATTTTTTTAAAATTTTTGTTTCCATATAATTTTTTTTCCCTTCCAATCTTGAAAGACTAGGACCACCACGAAGGACAGAGAGACGACAGACAGAGGAGAGGAGGGGGAGAGAGGGGGGGGGGGGGGGGTGGGGGGGGTGCTAACAGTCCTAATTTTTTTAATATTCATTTTTTTTTCATTTTTTTTTTAAGTTTTTGTTTCCATATAATTTTTTTTTCCTTCCAATTATTAAAGACTAGGACCACCACGAAGGACAGAGAGACGACAGACAGAGGAGAGGAGAGGGGAAGGGAGGGGTGCTAACAGTCCCAATTTTTTTAATATTCATTTTTTTTTTCAATTTTTTTTTTCAATTTTTGTTTCCATATAATTTTTTTTCCTTCCAATTTTGAAAGACTAGGACCACCACGAAGGACAGAGAGACGACAGACAGAGGAGAGGAGGGAGAGAGAGGGGGGGGGGGGGGGGGGGGGGGGGGTGCTAACAGTCCTAATTTTTTTAATATTCATTTTTTTTTTCATTTTTTTTTAAGTTTTTGTTTCCATATAATTTTTTTTTTTTTCCTTCCAATTATTAAAGACTAGGACCACCACGAAGGACAGAGAGACGACAGACAGAGGAGAGGAGAGGGGAAGGGAGGGGTGCTAACAGTCCTAATTTTTTAATATTCATTTTTTTTTTTTTTTTTTCATTTTTTTTTAAATTTTTGTTTCCATATAATTTTTTTTTCCTTCCAATTTTGAAAGTCTAGGACCACCACGAAAAATAGAGAGACGACAGACAGAGGAGAGGAGGGGGAGGGGAGGGGGAGGGGGTGCTTACAGTCCTAATATTTTTAATATTCATTTTTTTTTCATTTTTTTTTAAATTTTTGTTTCCATATAATTTTTTTTTCCTTCCAATTTTGAAAGTCTAGGACCACCACGAAGGACAGAGAGACGACAGACAGAGGAGAGGAGAGGGGAAGGGAGGGGTGCTAACAGTCCCAATTTTTTTAATATTCATTTTTTTTTCATTTTTTTTTCAATTTTTTTTAAATTTTTGTTTCCATATAATTTTTTTTTTCCTTCCAATTTTGAAAGACTAGGACCACCACGAAGGACAGAGAGACGACAGACAGAGGAGTGGAGGGGGAGAGGGGAGGGGAGTGCTTACAGTCCTAATTTTTTTAATATTCATTTTTTTTTTTCAATTTTTTTTAAATTTTTGTTTCCATCTAATTTTTTTCTCCTTCCAATTTTGAAAGACTAGGACAAGCGCGATAGACAGAGAGACGACAGACAGAGGAGAGGGGGGTGCTTACAGTCCTAATTTTTTTAATATTCATTTTTTTTTCAATTTTTTTCAATTTTTGTTTCCATATAATTTTTTTTTTCCTTCCAATGTTGAAAGACTAGGACAAGCGCGATAGATAGAGAGACGACAGACAGAGGAGGAGAGGAGGGGGGGGATTCTAACAGTCCCAATTTTTTTTTATATTCATTCTTTTTCATTTTTTTAAATTATTGTCTCCCATATAATTTTTTTATCCTTCCAATTTGGAAGACTAGGACCACCACGAAGGACAGAGAGACGACAGACAGAGGAGAGGAGGGGGGTGGGGAGGGGGAGGAGGGGAGGGGAGGGGGAGGGGGATTCTAATGGTCATTTTTTAAAATTTTCATTGTTTTTCATTTCTTTTAATTTTTGTCAATATAATTTTTCTATCCTTTCAATTTTGGAAGACTAGGACCACCACGAAGGACAGAGAGACGACTAACAGAGGAGAGGAGGGGGAGGGGGTGAGAGGGGGGGGATTCTAACAGTCCTAATTTTTTTAATATTCATTTTTTTCCCAATTTTTTTTAAATTTTTGTTTCCATATAATTTTTTTTTCCTTCCAATTTTGAAAGACTAGGACCACCACGAAGGACAGAGAGACGACAGACAGAGGTGAGGAGGGGGAGGGGAAGGGGAGGGGGGTGGAGGGGAGGGGGGTTCTAACAGTCCTAATTTTTTTTTATATTCATTCTTTTTCATTTTTTTTAAATTATTGTCTCCCATATAATTTTTTTATCCTTCCAATTTGGAAGACTAGGACCACCACGAAGGACAGAGAGACGACAGACAGAGGAGAGGAGGGGGGGGAGAGGAGGAGGGAGGGGAGGGGGAGGGGGATTCTAATGGTCATTTTTTTAAATTTTCATTGTTTTTCATTTCTTTTAATTTTTGTCAATATAATTTTTCTATCCTTTCAATTTTGGAAGACTAGGACCACCACGAAGGACAGAGAGACGACTAACAGAGGAGAGGAGGGGGGGGGGGTGAGAGGGGGGGGATTCTAACAGTCCTAATTTTTTTAATATTCATTTTTTTTCCCAATTTTTTTTAAATTTTTGTTTCCATATAATTTTTTTTTCCTTCCAATTTTGAAAGACTAGGACCACCACGAAGGACAGAGAGACGACAGACAGAGGTGAGGAGGGGGGGGGAAGGGGAGGGGGGTGGAGGGGAGGGGGTTCTAACAGTCCTAATTTTTTTTTATATTCATTCTTTTTCATTTTTTTTAAATTATTGTCTCCCATATAATTTTTTTATCCTTCCAATTTGGAAGACTAGGACCACCACGAATGACAGAGAGACGACAGACAGAGGAGAGGAGGGGGAGAGGGGGAGGGGGGGGGTGCTAACAGTCCTAATTTTTTTTTATATTCAATCTTTTTCATTTTTTTTAAATTATTGTCTCCCATATAAGTTTTTTATCCTTCCAATTTGGAAGACTAGGACCACCACGAAGGACAGAGAGACGACTGACAGAGGAGAGGAGGGGGAGGGGAGGGGGAGGAGGGGGCGGGGGTGCTAACAGTCCTAATATTTTTAATATTCATTTTTTTTTCAATTTTTTTAAATTTTTTGTCTCCATATAATTTTTTTTCCCTTCCAATCTTGAAAGACTAGGACCACCACGAAGGACAGAGAGACGACAGACAGAGGAGAGGAGGGGGAGGGAAGGGGGGGGGGTAGAGGGTGCTTACAGTCCTAATTTTTTTAATATTCATTTTTTTTAATTTTTTTTAAATTTTTGTTTCCATATAATTTTTTTTTCCTTCCAATCTTGAAAGACTAGGACCACCACGAAGGATAGAGAGACGACAGACAGAGGACGGGGAGGGGAGAGGGGCGGGGGAGGGGGGGGTGCTTACAGTCCTAAATTTTTTAATATTCATTTTTTTTCAATTTTTTTAAAATTTTTGTTTCCATATAATTTTTTTTCCCTTCCAATCTTGAAAGACTAGGACCACCACGAAGGACAGAGAGACGACAGACAGAGGAGAGGAGGGGGAGAGAGGGGGGGGGGGTGTGGGGGGTGCTAACAGTCCTAATTTTTTTAATATTCATTTTTTTTTCATTTTTTTTTAAGTTTTTGTTTCCATATAATTTTTTTTTTCCTTCCAATTATTAAAGACTAGGACCACCACGAAGGACAGAGAGACGACAGACAGAGGAGAGGAGAGGGGAAGGGAGGGGTGCTAACAGTCCCAATTTTTTTAATATTCATTTTTTTTTCAATTTTTTTTCAATTTTTGTTTCCATATAATTTTTTTTTCCTTCCAATTTTGAAAGACTAGGACCACCACGAAGGACAGAGAGACGACAGACAGAGGAGAGGAGGGGGAGAGAGGGGGGGGGGGGGGGGGGGGGGGGGGTGCTAACAGTCCTAATTTTTTTAATATTCATTTTTTTTTCATTTTTTTTTAAGTTTTTGTTTCCATATAATTTTTTTTTTCCTTCCAATTATTAAAGACTAGGACCACCACGAAGGACAGAGAGACGACAGACAGAGGAGAGGAGAGGGGAAGGGAGGGGTGCTAACAGTCCTAATTTTTTTAATATTCATTTTTTTTTCATTTTTTTTTCATTTTTTTTTAAATTTTTGTTTCCATATAATTTTTTTTTTCCTTCCAATTTTGAAAGTCTAGGACCACCACGAAAAATAGAGAGACGACAGACAGAGGAGAGGAGGGGGAGGGGAGGGGGGAGGGGGTGCTTACAGTCCTAATATTTTTAATATTCATTTTTTTTTCATTTTTTTTTAAATTTTTGTTTCCATATAATTTTTTTTTCCTTCCAATTTTGAAAGTCTAGGACCACCACGAAGGACAGAGAGACGACAGACAGAGGAGAGGAGAGGGGAAGGGAGGGGTGCTAACAGTCCCAATTTTTTTAATATTCATTTTTTTTTCATTTTTTTTTCAATTTTTTTTAAATTTTTGTTTCCATATAATTTTTTTTCCTTCCAATTTTGAAAGACTAGGACCACCACGAAGGACAGAGAGACGACAGACAGAGGAGTGGAGGGGGGGAGGGGGAGGGGAGTGCTTACAGTCCTAATTTTTTTAATATTCATTTTTTTTTCAATTTTTTTTAAATTTTTGTTTCCATCTAATTTTTTTCTCCTTCCAATTTTGAAAGACTAGGACAAGCGCGATAGACAGAGAGACGACAGACAGAGGAGAGGGGGGGGGTGCTTACAGTCCTAATTTTTTTAATATTCATTTTTTTTTCAATTTTTTTTCAATTTTTGTTTCCATATAATTTTTTTTTCCTTCCAATGTTGAAAGACTAGGACAAGCGCGATAGATAGAGAGACGACAGACAGAGGAGGAGAGGAGGGGGGGGGGGGGGATTCTAACAGTCCCAATTTTTTTTTATATTCATTCTTTTTCATTTTTTTAAATTATTGTCTCCCATATAATTTTTTTATCCTTCCAATTTGGAAGACTAGGACCACCACGAAGGACAGAGAGACGACAGACAGAGGAGAGGAGGGGGTGGGGGAGGGGGAGGAGGGGAGGGGAGGGGGAGGGGGGATTCTAATGGTCATTTTTTTAAATTTTCATTGTTTTTCATTTCTTTTAATTTTTGTCAATATAATTTTTCTATCCTTTCAATTTTGGAAGACTAGGACCACCACGAAGGACAGAGAGACGACAGACAGAGGAGAGGAGGGGGGAGGGGGAGGAGGGGGGGGGGGGGGGGGGGGGGGTGCTAACAGTCCTAATTTTTTTAATATTCATTTTTTTTTTCATTTTTTTTTAAATTTTTGTTTCCATATAATTTTTTTTTTCCTTCCAATTTTGAAAGTCTAGGACCACCACGAAAAATAGAGAGACGACAGACAGAGGAGAGGAGGGGGAGGGGAGGGGGGGGGGGGGTGCTTACAGTCCTAATTTTTTTAATATTCATTTTTTTTTTCATTTTTTTTTAAATTTTTGTTTCCATATAATTTTTTTTTCCTTCCAATTTTGAAAGTCTAGGACCACCACGAAGGACAGAGAGACGACAGACAGAGGAGAGGAGAGGGGAAGGGAGGGGTGCTAACAGTCCCAATTTTTTTTAATATTCATTTTTTTTTCATTTTTTTTTCAATTTTTTTTAAATTTTTGTTTCCATATAATTTTTTTTCCTTCCAATTTTGAAAGACTAGAACCACCACGAAGGACAGAGAGACGACAGACAGAGGAGAGGAGGGGAGGAGGAGGGGGGGGGGGAAGGGGGGGTGCTAACAGACCTAATTTTTTTAATATTCATTTTTTTTTCATTTTTTTTTAAATTTTTGTTTCCATATAATTTTTTTTTTCCTTCCAATTTTGAAAGTCTAGGACCACCACGAAAAATAGAGAGACGACAGACAGAGGAGAGGAGGGGGAGGGGAGGGGGGAGGAGGGGGTGCTTACAGTCCTAATATTTTTAATATTCATTTTTTTTTCATTTTTTTTAAAATTTTTGTTTCCATATAATTTTTTTTTTTTCCTTCCAATTATTAAAGACTAGGACCACCACGAAGGACAGAGAGACGACAGACAGAGGTGAGGAGGGGAGGGGGGGGAGAGGGAAGGGGAGAGGTGCTTACAGTCCTAATATTTTTAATATTCATTTTTTTTTTCATTTTTTTTTAAATTTTTGTTTCCATCTAATTTTTTTTTTTTCCTTCCAATTTTGAAAGTCTAGGACCACCACGAAAAATAGAGAGACGACAGACAGAGGAGAGGAGGGGGGAGGGGGGGGGGGGGGGGGGGGGGGGGGGTGCTTACAGTCCTAATATTTTTAATATTCATTTTTTTTTCATTTTTTTTTAAATTTTTGTTTCCATATAATTTTTTTTTCCTTCCAATTATTAAAGACTAGGACCACCACGAAGGACAGAGAGACGACAGACAGAGGTGAGGAGGGGAGGGGGGAGAGAGGGAAGGGGGAGGGGGGGGAGAGGGAAGGGGGAGGTGCTTACAGTCCTAATTTTTTTAATATTCATTTTTTTTTCATTTTTTTTTAAATTTTTGTTTCCATCTAATTTTTTTTTCCTTCCAATTTTGAAAGTCTAGGACCACCACGAAAAATAGAGAGACGACAGACAGAGGAGAGAGAGGGGGGGAGAGGGGGGGAGGGGGGGGAGGGGGTGCTTACAGTCCTAATATTTTTAATATTCATTTTTTTTTCATTTTTTTTTAAATTTTTGTTTCCATATAATTTTTTTTTTCCTTCCAATTTTGAAAGTCTAGGACCACCACGAAGGACAGAGAGACGACAGACAGAGGAGAGGAGAGGGGAAGGGAGAGGTGCTAACAGTCCCAATTTTTTTAATATTCATTTTTTTTTTTTTTTTTTTTCAATTTTTTTTAAATTTTTGTTTCCATATAATTTTTTTTCCTTCCAATTTTGAAAGACTAGGACCACCACGAAGGACAGAGAGACGACAGACAGAGGAGAGGAGGGGGAGGAGGGGGGGGGGAAGGGGGGGGTGCTAACAGACCTAATTTTTTTAATATTCATTTTTTTTTCATTTTTTTTTTAAATTTTTGTTTCCATATAATTTTTTTTTTCCTTCCAATTTTGAAAGTCTAGGACCACCACGAAGGACAGAGAGACGACAGACAGAGGAGAGGAGAGGGGAAGGGAGGGGTGCTAACAGTCCCAATTTTTTTAATATTCATTTTTTTTTCATTTTTTTTTTCAATTTTTTTTAAATTTTTGTTTCCATATAATTTTTTTTCCTTCCAATTTTGAAAGACTAGAACCACCACGAAGGACAGAGAGACGACAGACAGAGGAGAGGAGGGGGAGGAGGGGGGGGGAAGGGGGGGGTGCTAACAGACCTAATTTTTTTAATATTCATTTTTTTTCATTTTTTTTTAAATTTTTGTTTCCATATAATTTTTTTTTTCCTTCCAATTATTAAAGACTAGGACCACCACGAAGGACAGAGAGACGACAGACAGAGGTGAGGAGGGGAGGGGGGAGAGGGAAGGGGGGGAGGTGCTTACAGTCCTAATATTTTTAATATTCATTTTTTTTTTCATTTTTTTTTAAATTTTTGTTTCCATCTAATTTTTTTTTTCCTTCCAATTTTGAAAGTCTAGGACCACCACGAAAAATAGAGAGACGACAGACAGAGGAGAGGAGGGGAGGGGAGGGGGGGGAGGGGGTGCTTACAGTCCTAATATTTTTAATATTCATTTTTTTTTCATTTTTTTTTAAATTTTTGTTTCCATATAATTTTTTTTTTCTTCCAATTATTAAAGACTAGGACCACCACGAAGGACAGAGAGACGACAGACAGAGGTGAGGAGGGGGAGGGGGGAGAGGGAAGGGGGGGGAGGGGGAGGGAAGGGGGAGGTGCTTACAGTCCTAATTTTTTTAATATTCATTTTTTTTTTCATTTTTTTTTAAATTTTTGTTTCCATCTAATTTTTTTTTTTTCCTTCCAATTTTGAAAGTCTAGGACCACCACGAAAAATAGAGAGACGACAGACAGAGGAGAGGAGGGGGGGAGGGGGAGGGGAGTGCTTACAGTCCTAATTTTTTTAATATTCATTTTTTTTTCATTTTTTTTTAAATTTTTGTTTCCATCTAATTTTTTTTTTCCTTCCAATTTTGAAAGTCTAGGACCACCACGAAAAATAGAGAGACGACAGACAGAGGAGAGGAGGGGGAGGGGGGGGGGGGGGGGGGGGAGGGGGGGGGGGGAGGGGGGGGGGGGGAGGGGGGGGTGCTTACAGTCCTAATATTTTTAATATTCATTTTTTTTTCATTTTTTTTTAAATTTTTGTTTCCATATAATTTTTTTTTTCCTTCCAATTTTGAAAGTCTAGGACCACCACGAAGGACAGAGAGACGACAGACAGAGGAGAGGAGAGGGGAAGGGAGAGGTGCTAACAGTCCCAATTTTTTTAATATTCATTTTTTTTTCATTTTTTTTTCAATTTTTTTTAAATTTTTGTTTCCATATAATTTTTTTTCCTTCCAATTTTGAAAGACTAGGACCACCACGAAGGACAGAGAGACGACTGACAGAGGAGTGGAGGGGGGAGGGGGAGGGAGGGGGGGGGGGAGGGGGGGGGGTGCTAACAGTCCTAATTTTTTTAATATTCATTTTTTTTTTCAATTTTTTTTAAATTTTTGTTTCCATCTAATTTTTTTCTCCTTCCAATTTTGAAAGACTAGGACAAGCGCGATAGACAGAGAGACGACAGACAGAGGAGAGGGGGGTGCTTACAGTCCTAATTTTTTTAATATTCATTTTTTTTTCAATTTTTTTTTCAATTTTTGTTTCCATATAATTTTTTTTTCCTTCCAATTATTAAAGACTAGGACCACCACGAAGGACAGAGAGACGACAGACAGAGGTGAGGAGGGGAGGGGGAGGGGAGGGGGAGGGGGGGGGGAGAGGGAAGGGGGTGCTTACAGTCCTAATTTTTTTAATATTCATTTTTTTTTCATTTTTTTTTAAATTTTTGTTTCCATCTAATTTTTTTTTTCCTTCCAATTTTGAAAGTCTAGGACCACCACGAAAAATAGAGAGACGACAGACAGAGGAGAGGAGGGGGAGGAGGGGGGGGGGGGGGAGTGCTTACAGTCCTAATTTTTTTTAATATTCATTTTTTTTTCAATTTTTTTTAAATTTTTGTTTCCATCTAATTTTTTTTCTCCTTCCAATTTTGAAAGACTAGGACCACCACGAAGGACAGAGAGACGACAGACAGAGGTGAGGAGGGGGGGGGGGGAGAGGGAAGGGGGAGGCGGGGGTGCTTACAGTCCTAATTTTTTTAATATTCATTTTTTTTTCAATTTTTTTTAAATTTTTGTTTCCATCTAATTTTTTTCTCCTTCCAATTTTGAAAGACTAGGACCACCACGAAGGACAGAGAGACGACAGACAGAGGTGAGGAGGGGGAGGGGGAGGGGTGCTTACGGTCCTAATATTTTTAATATTCATTTTTTTTTCAATTTTTTTTAAATTCTTGTTTCCATATAATTTTTATCCCTTCCAATCTTGAAAGACTAGGACCACCACGAAGGATAGAGAGACGACAGACAGAGGAGGGGGCGGTGAGGGGGGGAGGGGGGTAAGGAGGGGGCAAGAATTCTAGTAATAGTAGATTTGTTCTACATGTCGAATTTTTGATCTCTGAGGCATGGAAAAGATTGTATTCAACAGGGTAGCCAACCCTACCGATTTGGCACCTCATCTACCGCTTTTTTTGATTATTGATTTTAGCCAGTATATAAGAATACAAGATTGAGGGAGGTATATTTCGTAAAATAGTAAAGTTGGGAATTTTTACAACATCATAGTTCTTTATAAACGTATCCTAATTTAATAAAAGATACTCTATTAAAAGCACTCGACTCTGAGTGGGGGTTATTGAGAAATATCGACGAAATTCAGTACCAACCCCCGATCCCCTCGGAAGTGTACCACCCCCCGCCGCCGCGATACCTGCCACCCCCCGATCCTCTCTGGATCCTGCCACCCCCGGGTCCCTCTGAACCGTACCACCCCCCGATCCCCGTGGTACCGTGCCACCCCCGATCCCCGCGAAACCGTACCACCCCCGATCCCCACAAATCTGTACCACCCCCGATCCCCACGGAAGTGTACCACCCCCGCCGCCGCGATACCTGCCACCCCCGATCCTCTCTGGATCCTGCCACCCCCGGGTCCCGCGAAACCGTACCACCCCCCGATCCTCGCCCATCCCACATACTACCATCAACGAATTAATGTCGATTAGGAGAATATCACCAGTTGTGGTGGATCAATATAACAGTTTCCTATCATTTCGATTCGCGAATTGTATTTACTTAATTACTCTGGGTACAACTGCGTAGTTGGCAATGCTTTCTTTTATATAATGTGCCCAAATAAATGCATTCAATATAAAATATACTTAATTTTTTAAATAGGCAAATTATTTTAAAACGTTGGAATTATTATCAACTGCCGCTGAATGTAAGTGCGATAATCGAAGCATCATATTCAATATTTTAAAATACATACATAGGTATGTATAAAGGCTTTCCCTATTCATATCACTAATACTAATTATATCATACTAAGAACAAGAGGAGTTGTGATCGAACTATATAACAGTTTCCTATCATTTCAATTCGCGAATTGTATGTATTTACTTAACTACTCTTAAACTTTATTTCGAAAAAATTATAGTCTATAGATAAATATGTGAATAGCTTTCTTACGCGCTTTCTTCTAAACACACAAGTTATTAATGTTGTTTATACCAGTAAGTTTATAGTTTATAATTTAAAAGCAGAATTAAGTGCGATACCTACTACCTACACGATATGCATATTTGAACTGTATTAGTATCAACTGTGGCATTATTTCTTATCCTCATATCATTTGTAATATACAGCTAAAATACAGAGTGGGGCATTATTAGTGCGTCAAAGCTCAATATATTATCCATTAGTAATGAAGATATCAAGAAATTTTATTTTCAAAAATCGTTTAGACAGTCTTAAGCTACATATTTTAAAATTGTTTCCGTATATACAGAGTGTTTCATATTTCCAGGGTGAACCAAACATACATTTTCTTAAATGGAACATACTACATATTATTTCAAATTTACATTAAGCTTATCTTCCTCATTCCGTTGATATATTGGCAAAATATCGCGTTGCTATAAAACCGTAACAATACAAAAAAGTAGTACCTACTTGTTCCTGTGACAGAATAATTTTAAGCTGTTTCGTATCCCACTGAGCATGAAACGTTACAAATCTGCATGAAACATTTCCAAGTACTACATCCACAGGATATTATAATGTAATGTTGCATCAACTGTAATTTTGATGTTGCATTTCTATCATTGATACTAATAATTGGTGTGTGAGTATGAAATGTTTAGGTAATGTTTCATGTATGATATTAATTCACGCTTGCGCATTGACAATTTTACCCTTACGCTACGAGTTTTGGATTTATCTTAAACTGTACTTTCAGTATGCGTACAACGTTTTGTAGTATACAAAAACTTAAAATATATTCATAACTTATAAAATTATATAAACACGTAACTTATATATACATATATAGAGTAAATAGTGCGTGATAAGTGAGTTAATTATCGAATATGAGTTCACTGCCACAGGTAAGTAATAGGTTGTTAACATAACCTTAAATATGTTGATAAGATTTGATAATGGAAAAGAGTATACCTATCGGTCATTTTCTTAAAGCTTGACTTATTAAACTGTCAGTTATTTGAATTTAACTTAATGCTCTACACGCTAACAGAAATTCATAAATATTGCGACCAAGAAAAGAATCTTTTATTTCTATATCACTGTTAGGCGGGAAAAGTAAGTGAATAGCCAACTCATAGAAGTTAGGTATTTACTTGGATGTTATGTTGTTGTTTTTTTTTTGTTTTCACGAATATATTGATTCAAATAAACTTATTAAAACGTTGTTTTAGCTCAATATTTTGTATAGTTGTAATGGTAGATTAACTTATAAGTTAAGTATTATTAAGATTGCATTATAATGCAATCTTAATAATACTTATAGGATTGCTGTAAAACCAAATGTGTAACAGTTACAAGTACACTTTCAAAATAACGTAAAAATAAGTAAATTGAAGAAAGTTATGAAATCAGAATGATGTTAAGGTTCTGCACTAGGAATAGGCTATTTCGCTTTTGGATTTTATTAATGCGTGGATATTACAACGCTGTCGCAGGTGAATCAAAACCGTTGATATGTATTGTCACTTCTCGACTAATTTCAATGTTTATATGTAATATTTGATACAATATATTTCTCTCAAAGCGTTACGCCTTTTGTCGAAATCAATGTTCGCCAATTGGTAATGGTGAGAAGTATTGCTGTCCTACGTTATTCTACAGTTAATACGTCACAACAACACTGTGTTTTTTATAGCGAAAATGAATTTAACCCATAGCAGAAACATTGTCGAATTGCAACCAATCATGAGCCACGTTACTTGTTTCAATTTCGGCATGTACAACAATGTTGCCCTAAAATATTTATTTTATAATAAAATGATTGATCTAAAAAAATTGACAGAAGAAATATAGCTTTATTATAATTTAGAAATGTCATTTGTACAAATGTCATTATAGAATATCAAGTTAAAGAATTATGCAGAGACAATTCTCAAACGACGCATTCAAGGCAAACGGACACCGTTACATGTTTGTCTCGCTCAGAGCAATATAAAATGCAAATAGCCCTCCAATTGTTCCCGCCATATTTAAAAAAAATAATTAGTACTTATTATTTATTTAAAACTGCAATTTTTTTGTATTATTGTTGTGTATATGCATGTATTCGTTGTGTATATATAACAATACCACACAACTAAGAATACGTTAAACTCGTATTAAATATTCACGAGAATAAAGAAAAATGAAACGCATAAGGATAACATATAGTACTATTATTTTCACTGCGCACCGCGTGTTGTGCACTGTTTATAAATCTCTTCGTTTTTACATAAATAATTATTAGAAGACTCGCATATTAAAGCAATGGTTTGTGTAGCATATTTCGAGTACACATATGTGTGTACTACTATGTCTTATTTTAATTACAGACTAAATACATTAATAATATTGGCGGCCTTGATGTAAAAAGTTATGTTAGAAGGACTCTAAAAAGAATTTTTACAAATGAATTGGCGCAAAAATGTTCCTGGACAGGACAGAAGGAAAATTTTCAACTTCAAAAATTGAAGTTGATGCTCGTTTTGAAAGGTAAGTAGCCCCAGCCCAATAATAATAACTTGATTGAATTTATCTAATACAAATAGATATATTCAAGCATGCATTTTATTTCTTCACTTAGATACTGTAAGAAGATCCTACCTCTCCATGACGGATAAGGAATTTGAAATCATCGTGATGGAGTGGTTTCGTCATGCCAAAACAAGACTTAGTCGAGAAAAAAAATTATAATATGTAGTATATTTAAGATTAGGCTTATGTTTGACGTTAAGATACTAAGATAAACGTTTATATTTCTTTTATTTTTTATTTTAATTCCACTTGCGGGTTCTTAGGCCAGCTTTGAAAGAAACAAAACTATAACTGTGAGTTCGACTTTTATTTAATAATTTAAACTTCATTGGGAACAATCTGTGAAATATTCTTTAATTAAAAACAACCTAAAGACTAGAAAGCCAGTTTACTTACGCATACAAATTTGGCTTAACTACTAAAATACATTCACCATAATTTAGTTACTGTACCTAGTGATAAGAGAAGAGGTGATATGCCGCCCACAAGACTATATGGACGCATTTCGCCTTTCAACAGCTCATCACCATGTGAGTGTGATTTGATGGTCAAACTTCGGATGGATCTCTAGTGGGTTAATAATGAAATTATCAATAAAATATAAGGATACATTTTCAATATATAGAATATACATCCAGGAAAAATTTAAGTGTCTGAAGTGTAGTATATCATACACAAACATACACGCAGATTCAAAGAATATACAATTCACTTTGCTGTTAGTATTTATATCATATTATCATGCCTGTTGCATTAATCTGCATCCATAACATTAACAAATAATTTGTGATATATAGCTTCGTTGGTTTCCACGATTGATGGTAAGAGTGAAACCTTCCGAATATCACCGTGTCTAATTGTAAGTTAAATTTGACTTTTTCGTATATTATGGTACTACCCTGAATAGGCTAGTAACATATATAATTAAGCGTCAAAATTAACTTACCGGCATGCGGAAGGTTCTACTTGTTTTCATTCAAGTTTCTACAGAATTTTTAAGGTTTCTTGAAAATGTTATACTAACGTTTCTTGAAAATATTCTACTGACGTTTCTTGAAAATGTTGTACTGACATTTCATGAAAATATCGCACAGACGTTTCTCGGAAAAGTTGACGTAACATTTTCCAGAAATGTTACATTAACATCTTTTTGTAACGTTTCACTGAAACGTTATTTGGGTAGGACATAGGAGCTCTATGGAACATCACTGTTTCTTTAAAGGGAGTTACAATGAAACGTTATACAGCGCAATGCAATGTTATATCAACATTGAAACAATGATATTTTGCTCAGTGGGATGGAATACACAGGACGGTAACCACGCAATGATTTTCAGACAACATTGACACCATAACTTCTGAAATATTCGGTATACGCATAACTAAATGAAACCTTATATCAAAGGAATGAGGAAGATACGCTTAATCTAAATTGACATAATATACAGTATGTCCCATTTAAGAAAACGTATGTTTGGTTCATCCTGGCCATATAAAACACCCTGTATATACGAAAATAATTTTAAAATATGTAGCTGAAGACTGTCACCACGATTTTTGTAGAAATAATTTTGATGATATCTTTAATATTAATGGATATATGTATTGAGCTTTGAATCGTACATGTTTTACGGTGCATAATTAACTGTTTATTTATACAAATTTATATATGTACCTACACACTTATATGACTTCGCTTTGATTACGATTTATACTATTTTAATTGGTGATTTTATTCTAACGAACATTTTCTGTTTTAATTAACTCCTATTAACAGGTAGAGACGGTATAATTTCTTATACGAAAACGGAAACTATTTATAAAACAAACGCATTCACAAAGCACATACCTACTCACAGTATCTACTTACTAGGTATGTATTAAAAATATAAGTTTGTTATTCGATAATGGAAACAAATTACTGAACGTTCATTTAAAATTAGGCTAAATTTAAATAAATAGTACATATTAAGAAGCGTTCAATTAGAGGTTTTGCGGTAAAGGCCTCCTATATTAGACACTAATCCTCGATTACGTATGATTACGTTTCATTATTAATTATTACACAACAATTATGTAATACGTTATGTTAATAAATACTTTTGTATGCGATATTTTCGACATGCGCTTTATGGTTTGAGATATAAGGATTTGATTCTGTACTTTCTATACACCCTGTATACGTTTATATTTTACTATTACTACTCTGAGAACTAAAGTCACCTACCTTTTGCTGTTTACGTTTAGCCTTGCGGTGACAATAATTCTGGCGTTATTTTATCTCCTACTATGGGCTTCACTGCACTGCACTGCGCGATATAGCGCGAACGTATTGTTAATTACCGCTAATTTCTCATTACGCTGTGAACTCGCCCTTTAACGGCCACCGACCGTATTTATCACGAACTCTCCCGTCTATACCGTACCGCAGTTGAAAAGTTACTGACGAATAGTCCCCGGCCGCTAGCGTTTTTATCGCTGCAATTAAAACATTAAAAACACATTAATTGTACGAGAAGGGAAATAATATTTAAAATGGTATGTTTTACGGGGCGTAATTAAATGTTTATTTATACAAATTTAAATATGTACACGCACTCATACGATTCCGCTTTGATTGCGGTTTATACTTTTTTAATTGGTAATTTTATTCTGATGAACATTTTCTGTTTTAATTAAATCTTATTAACAGGTAGAGACGATATAATTTCTTATACGATGGAATACGATATACATAGGTACTTATTTGTAGTGAATTATGTTTCTTAAAATGTTTTTGTGCACGCTTCGCCATCTCTGCGTACTACTATGTGCACTATACAGGGTTAGTACTTTTAGTACGGTGACGATTAATATAATTATTGTGTTACGTCTCGTAACTCGATGATATTATACCAGTATAAACAAGTTTCTTGTCGGTTACAAGATTTCTGCCGTTTCTAATTTCGCGGTAGTTAATACACGTTTACGTCCTAAACGTTGTACCGAACAGATTTCGGTCCTATCTCTCATAATGGCGGCGATTTCACGATAAACCAAAATTTTCGAGCCGCGCATTTTTGGAATTTTTAAACTTCGGTGGGTGTTCTAGATTGTACCGCTCGTCTAGCGCATTGTACCTAAGCAATTGTGGTCCTATTTCTCTTAATTGCCGAGAAATTTCAAGATAAAGACAAATTTCTAGCCGGGCACTTGTCGAATTTTCGATCTCCGATGGGTGGAAATGATTGTACTTGTCGCGCTGAGTGTTGTACCGCAGAGATCCCGCTAATAGCTCGCAATTGCAGAGTTATTTCAAAAATAGGAAAAATTTCTAGCCAGGCAATTGTATGGAATTTTCGAACTCCGAGTGGTGGAAATGATTGTACTCGTCGCGCTGAGTGTTGTACCGAAGAGATTGCGCTACTGTCTCTCTTAATTACCGAGATACATATTTCAAAAAAAGGAAGAATTTCTAGCCGGACATTTGTCGAATTTTCGATCTCCGATCTTGGTTGCACCAACCTGATGTACATATACTCTAATGTCCCCATACTAATTATTTTTCTCAAAATTTACATTAATATTTACATTGAAGAATTAATAGAAATTCCATATACATATCTCTTCAATAAATAGGTAGTAGGAATACTTTACAAGTGATTACTCGTTCTAAGCGCTAATGGAAATCGTCAGTTTACTTTCTCGTAAATATACATTTAATTGTATATTTATTCCGAATTTAATGTGTGTATATATTGTTGGTTTTCTATTTTAGTTCTCTGAAATACCTATGTACAACATTCTTATTTTATATTTGGTTTAAAAATTAATGTTTAAATTTCACCAATTTGATTTATCTTGATAACAAAATGTTGTACCACATGAAAAGTAAAATAATTTCTACTGCGTGTGTTTTCATATTTTACGAAACAAAACAAATTATACTATTATTGACTACATATTCATTACAATAGGTAAATAAATAAGCTGTCCTACCTTACATGTCCCGAAATCCATGCCGTCTTCATCATCGACTTCGAGGGAGGCGGGGTGGTGGCAGGGCTTCAACTAAAACAAAATAATAATACTTCATAATATAAGTCCATATCTTATTTAGCGTGTAAAAATAATATTGAATTAATTAATAATAAATGTATTCAATTCAATTAAAAAAGATGTGACTCACCGTAGACACATTCTAAATAATTCGTCTATCCCCTCCTATTCGCGAAAACCGCAGGCTTCTATTCCGAATTATTACACTGAAAAAAAAGGAAAAAATATTTTAATTGGAGATCGTTTTAACGGGAATTTCATCGCAGTTTATCGTATAACATTAATTGGGGTATTTATAAGTTATATGAATTAGATAATTTACCTGATTAATATCCGCAATTCATATTGGAAACTGAAGCCGCGCGAACGCGACGACCGTTTATACTAAGCGAATTTATTTCCGTATATGGGAAAACAATTGAGCGCGCGTTCCAACACCTAGCGGAGTGAACGGGTCGGCCCAACTGAGTAGTCGGCGATATTACCGCAATAGCATGTTCGCTTACGGACGCTGCATAGTTGGCCGGTTGCTATTTGCCGGCATCTGGGCGGTCGGGTGACGTGGCAGTTTTTTTGCAGCGTTTTTTCAACGGTTACTGTTTGTTTTTTTTTATATAAGATGCCGAAATAAATGCATTCAATACAATATAATATTTTAAATAGGAAAATGATTTTAAAACGGCAGAATTTATTATATTAATCAATTAATATTTACAAGATTACATATTGAATTAGGAATAGTCGAAAATTTTGATATATTTTTTATTAAAAATATATACATCATATTTTATGTATATATACAGTAACGTTAAAATAAAAGTTTTTTTTATACATTTTTTTTAATTAAATTTGAAATGATAGATACAATATACGATGTATGATTTATGTTTTAGACTACATATTACTAATGTATATTCTAAACATACTACGTATGTACATACGAACATATCTAATACAATGTATTCCTTTAAGATTAAGTAGGTCAATAAACTAAATAAATAAATAACGGGTATTTAATTATTTATTTAGTTTATTGACTTACAAGTGGAAATAAATCGGGAATTAAAAGGTACTTAAGTGCTACTTATGTAAATAAAGGTCAGAAAATATATACATACATTAATTGTGAGTATTTGAGGTTTTCAAATGAAAAACCGAAGATTTAATTTTCTTTTAAACAAATTCCGCACGAAAATCTGCTATGATTCTTAAACGTATGCGTTGTATAGCGAAATAAAATTGAATTTTTATTTGAATAAAATTAGTACGCCTAGTCGTCGGCTGGGGGTAGCACGAGCGGATTTTGGGACGAGGGTATGTTCACCTACGGCTGTTTATGACGGTCTGGTGTCCCCGAATCTGATGACCTTGACCGATCGCTTATAATGCAAAAATCGCTTTAAATCAGTGTAGAATCGCCGTAACCCGGCCAGTATCATCGACAGGACGTGCCTGCGCTACTATCTGGCACGGAACAGCACGCCGGAAGTGTTAATACGTCCAATTTACCTGGACACCAGGCGCGATGCCGGACGAAATTTCGCGCCATTTTTCGAAGAGCGAAGCGACACTACCCTGGTCCGTCCGGCGGAGCGCAGAGCTCTTCCCTGCTCCCGGTTCGTATATTGGCTATGCTATCGAACTTTTGAGGTTATGTACGCAATGAATCTCTTACGTATACTTTTATTCGTATTTTCTTAATTAGTTGTTGATTTTTAGAGGGGCCGGAGGTATCAGTATGGCCGGCGGATAGTCCTGCTTCCATCTAGGCCCGGAAACGCTAACGGAAAATCGTACCTTGCCTGTGAAAATAGCATGCGAAGTTGTGGGTTGTGGAAAAAACACAAACACAAACCTGCCTGAGCCGTTTGTTGACTGTGTTTCGCAGGATAATATGATGATGTTTAGAGGTACCTACATTTATTATACGATAGTAGTAGTAGTAGTTGAGGACAATACGTAGTCTGTACTGTATTCGTTCAAATAAAATACTGCATCCTGCTGTACAATTTTAGTAGAGATAAGAAGTTGATTTACCAAACGAACCGTACCGTCCTTCCTAGGTATTTCTTAACAAGACATAAGTTGTTTACATGAATGTTGTAATGTAACGTCTAGGTAGAATATGCTAGGAAATGGACGGACTATAGACGATCTGACGCATCATTACAGCGTCGTATGTAACCCTTAACCTTACCGTAGGTTTCAGTTGTTCATAGGTAATGATTTTGCTACTGCATGCTCCCTAACTTTCTTGCTGCCTTTTTCATTACCTACGGACAGCTAGCACGGTGTAGTATTGCAGATAACATCCTCACACGTAAAGGTGGGTGCTTATAGCTTTACGCTTCCTTCTTATTTGCAATCAGCTTAGACAGCAGTTAACACATCTATTAGATATGAATATGAATTTACAGCGTTGCTTGCTACCGCCAGGGGCGTCGAATGTAGTGCCGATCTTCCAGACTTGATGGATGGATGGACGGACGGACGGTTGGTTGCGATAACTTAGAGGGTTGAACTCTGCCTTCCTACTACGTACTACGTAATAGGTAGTGACGGGGCCGTATATATGTAGAATGAAAATAGACGGAGACGAATGGTAGTAGGTATGAGCGGACTAGTCGGGCGTTTGTAGAATTCTTAAACTCTCCTTTTAAACTGTTACAGATTGTTACTGATGGTCCTTTGGAGCGTCGGCGTCGTACCGAAGAGATTTCGGTCCTATCTCCCATAATGGTGGAGATGTCGCGAGAAAAAAACGTTTTTTTTTTGTTAATTAGAAAATTGTTTGGACGTCCCCTAAACTGTTTCTAACGCATGGCCCGTTCATTTCCGTCAATGATAAGACGGCTAACGCGGCTGTAGAGGCGCGCCCAACTGCCTGATCAGTTTACGGAGATCAGCCGGCTATTGCCGATCTGTCTGGATATTTTTTTAATTAGAAAATTGTTTGGACGTCCCCTAAACTGTTTCTAACACATGGGCCGTTCATTTTCGTCAATAATAAGACGGCTAACGCGGCCGTCGGGCGCGCCTAACCGCCTGATTAGTTTACGTAGATCAGCTAGCTACTGCCGATCTGTCTGGATATTTTGTTAATTAGAAGATTGTTTGGACCTACCCTAAACTGTTTCTAACACATGGGCCGT
Organism: Holotrichia oblita; assembly: GCA_023690525.1. NCBI lineage: Eukaryota > Metazoa > Arthropoda > Insecta > Coleoptera > Scarabaeidae > Holotrichia > Holotrichia oblita. The sequence goes on from CM043021.1 coordinate 1,851,329, forward strand.
TCATTTTCGTCAATGATAAGACGGCTGCTAACGCGGACGTTAGGTGCGCGTAACCGCGCGCATAGTTTACGGAGTTCAGCTAGCTATCGCGGCTGCGGCCCTGTCTGGAAGCTTTGTTAGCGAGAGAATTGTTTAGACTTCTCCTAAACCATTATTTCTAAGCCAGGTGCCGATCATTTTCGTCACTGATGAGACGGCTAAGGCTAAGGCCGTTACGCGAGCAGCCTAACCGTCGGAGTAGTTTTGCAGATCAGCTGGCCGTTGGTGATGACCATCTATGCTCTATCACCTTGTATACATACTATATATACTCAATAAAGACTTCGAATTATATGTATGTATCGTGTTTGATTTACATATTAGCGGGTAAATACAGCTATAAATAAGTATAGCCATGCGATGGTTGGGGTCCCCGTGGTTACGCAACTTAAATCACGGTCGTGTATATTGGGTTGCCGGCGCGTGAGATATTCAGGCGCTATATGTATATTAACGCCATTAGAAAGTATCATTATTCGATGAACGGAGAAACGGTAAGATCTCGTGCGTTTAAAGGGTTCCATATAAAAAACTGATGGTAATTTTAATCGTATACGTCGGTTCGGGACTTGCAAACTTCGCTAATAACTAATATAATAAATAAATTATAAATTCTGACGTATTTACCGCCATCTCGGGGGCGGCGACTGTATTAGTTCGCTAGCGAATAGCGGAGTAACGCACCACATGGAATTGTAGGGATCTAGAGAAGGACTAGCCGACGTCCATCGTTTCAGCCGTCGCACCCGAGATGGCGCCATCTGCAGTGGAATTTAATAAATTTATAATTTCAATTATTTATCGAGTTTAATTCCGTTTTAACCTCTTTTTACGGCAACGTTCCCATTCTATTCGGATAGCAGACAATAAATTCTATCTTTTAATCGTTTTAAAACGCATTGTCATCTGCGGGAAGACGTCTTATTAAAGATTACGTACATCAGCAACTCACAATATGTACCATACGTATCTAATACAATGTATTCCTTTAATATTAATTAGGTCAATAAACTCAATAATTGATTGGTATTTAATTATTTATTTACACATTCTATTGACCTACAAGTGGAAATAAATTGGGAATTAAAAGGTAACTAGGTAAGTACTATTGTGAGTATTTGACGTTTTCAAATGAAAAACCGAAGATTTAGTTCTCTTTTAAACAAATTCCGCACGAAAAACTGCTATAATTCTTAATCGTATGCGTTGTATAGCGAAATAAAATTGAATTTTTATTTGAATAAAATTAGTACGCCTAGTCGACGGCTGGGGGCAGCACGAGCGGATTTTGGGACGAGGGTACGTTCACCTATGGCTGTTTATGTCGGTCTGGTGTCCCCGATTCGGATGACCTTGACCGATCGCTTACAATGCTAAAACCTCTTTAAATCCGTGTAGTATAGCCGTAACCCGAACGGTATCGTCGACAGGACACGTCTGCGCTACTATCTGGCACGGAACGGCACGCCGGAGGTGTTAATACGTCCATTTTACCTGGACACCAGGCGCGATGCCGGACGAAATTTCGCGCTCTTTTTCGAAGAGCGAAGTGACACTACCCTGGTCCGTCCGGCGGAACGCAGAGCTCTTCCCTGCTCCCGGTTCGTATATTGGCTATTCTATAGAGCTTTTGAGGTTATGTACGGAATGAATCCATGGATGTATTATATATGGATAGCGCCTAATATACTAAACAAGCGCAGCGCATTGACTCCAACATTAGAGTGAGAGGTTGCACAAGTGAGATAGAGCTAGAATAGGCAAAGGATTCATATACGCCCATAAGATTTACATTGTTATTTTGGTTTCGTTTAGGTATTTATCCGTTTATCTCGTTTAATATTGATCGGATACCGACTTAAATATATGAAATGCGTAGCGGAATAAATAGAGAATAACTTGTAGTTTGGTTTTTATTATAGATACCTAAGTAAATACTATTAAATATATTAAGGAAGTCCATCAGTGCGTTTCCCCATATAGGTATGAAATATATGTTAAATCTTCGGCACAAATAATATATAACACTTACCTTTTAGCGTTATATGGGTAAGGTGGTGCATAAAAAAATATTCGTAAGCAAGATTTTCCCAATATATTAAATGAAATTGATTTTTAAAGTGATTTATGGGATATTCATAATCTTTGTGCCAAAAATCACAAAACCGTTTTCAATATCTTTGTCTCAGGTATTGGCGCGTGAAATATACAATTACCATAAACTAAAGGAATACATAAAATTCGTATAATGAGCATGAAATAAACTAAATTAAAAATTAATTCTTATTAACAAAGAACAAAAATGTATTGCTCAAATTTAAACAAACATTAAAATATTAATTTATTGAAACTTAAACTAATACAAAATTATTTATTGGTGTTTAAATATTACTATCTTTGTATGCATCAGCCTAATTCTTACGCCTCCTGCATTAACAGTGTTATTGTAGTGATGCAATCTCAAAATGAAATAATTGTGTAAAATTAGTTTAATTAATTGGTAATGGTGCGAATTTAATGATTGTTGTTCATAAAAGTGATTCTGCAAGTTTTTAAAATAATATAACGCTAAAAGGTAAGTATTATATATTATTTGTGCGGAGGATTTAACATATATTTCATACCTATATGGGGAAACGCATTGATGGGCTTTCTTAATATATTTAATAGTATTTACTTAGGTATCTATAATAAAAACCTAACTACAAGTTATTCTCTATTTATTCCGCTACGCATTTCATATATTCAAGTCGGTATCCGATCAATATTAAACGAGATAAACGGATAAATACCTAAACAAAACCAAAATAACAATGTAAATCTTATGGGCGTATATGAATCCTTTACCTATTCTAGCTCTATCTCACTTGTGCAACCTCTCACTTTAATGTTAGAGTCAATCCGTGAACAGAATGCGCTATCCATATAATAATACATCCATGAATGAATCTCTTACGTATACATTTATTCGTATTTTCTTAATTAGTTGTTGATTTTCAGAGGGGCCCGAGGTATCAGTATGGCCGGTGGATAGCCCTGCTTCCATCTAGGCCCGGAAACGCTAACGGAAAATCGCACCTTGCCTGTGAAAATAGCATGCGAAGTTGTGGGTTGTGGAAAAAACACAAACACAAACCTTCCTGAGCCGTTTGTTGACTGTGTTTCGCAGGATAATATGATGATGTTTAGAGGTACCTACATTTATTATACGATAGTAGTAGTAGTAGTAGTAGTAGTAGTAGTAGTAGTAGTAGTAGTAGTAGTAGTAGTTGAGGACAATACGTAGTCTGTACTGTAATTGTTCAAGTACTGTCCTTCCTATTTCTTAACAAGACATAAGTTGTTTACGTGAATGTTGTAACGTAACGTTTAGGTACAGTATGCTAGATATAGACTACAGACTATCTGACGCATCATTATAGCGTCGTATGTAACCCTTAACTTTACCGTAGGTTTCAGTTGTTCATAGGTAATGATTTTGCTACTGCATGCTCTGTAACTTTCTTGCTGCCTTTTTCATTACCTACGGACAGCTAGCACGGTGTAGTATTGCAGATAACATCCTCACACGTAAAGGTGGGTGCTTATAGCTTTACGCTTCCTTCTTATTTGCAATCAGCTTAGACAGCAGTTAACACATCTATTAGATATGAATATGAATTTACAGCGTTGCTTGCTACCGCCAGGGGCGTCGAATGTAGTGCCGATCTTCCAGACTTGATGGATGGATGGACGGACGGACGGTTGGTTGCGATAACTTAGAGGGTTGAACTCTGCCTTCCTACTACGTACTACGTAATAGGTAGTGACGGGACCGTATATATGTAGAATGAAAATGGACGGAGACGAATGGTAGTAGGTACGAGCGGACTAGTCGGGCGTTTGTAGAATTCTTAAACTCTCTTTTTAAACTGTTACAGATTGTTACTGATGGTCCTTTGGAGCGTCGGCGTCGTACCGAAGAGATTTCGGTCCTATCTCCCATAATGGTGGAGATATCGCGAGAAAAAACCTTTTTTTGTGAATTAGAAAATTGTTTGGACGTCCCCTAAACTGTTTCTAACACATGGGCCGTTCAGTTTCGTCAATAATAAGACGGCTAACGCGGCCGTCAGGCGCGCCTAACCGCCTGATTAGTTTACGTAGATCAGCTAGCTACTGCCGATCTGTCTGGATATTTTGTTAATTAGAACATTGTTTGGACGTCCTCTAAACTGTTTCTAACACATGGGCCGTTCATTTTCGTCAATGATAAGACGGCTGCTAACGCGGACGTTAGGTGCGCGTAACCGCGTGCATAGTTTACGGAATTCCGCTAGCTATCGCGGCTGCGGCCCTGTCTGGAAGCTTTGTTAGCGAGAGAATTGTTTAGACTTCTCCTAAACCATTATTTCTAAGCCAGGTGCCGATCATTTTCGTCACTGATGAGACGGCTAAGGCTAAGGCCGTTACGCGAGCAGCCTAACCGACGGAGTAGTTTTGCAGATCAGCTGGCCGTTGGTGATGACCATCTATGCTCTATCACCTTGTATACATACTATATATACTCAATAAAGACTTCGAATTATATGTATGTATCGTGTTTGATTTACATATTAGCGGGTAAATACAGCTATAAATAAGTATGGCTATGAGATGGTTGGGGTCCCCGTCGTTACGCAACTTAAATCACGGTCGTGTATATTGGGTTGCCGATGCGTGAGATATTCAGGCGCTGTATATTAACGCCGTTAGAAAGTATCATTATTCGGTGAACGGAGAAACGGTAAGATCTCGTGCGTTTAAAGGGTTCCATATAAAAAACTGATGGTAATTTTAATCGTATACGTCGGTTCGGGACTTGCAAACTTCGCTAATAATTAATATCGCTATAAATTAAAAATTCTGACGTATTATCCGCCATCTCGGGGGCGGTGACTGTATTAGTCCGCTAGCGACTAGCGGAGTAACGCACCACATGGAATTGTAGGGATCTAGAGAAGGACTAGCCGACGTCCATCGTTTCAGCCGTCGCACCCGAGATGGCGCCAGCTTCAATGGAATTTAATAAATTTATCTTTTCAATTATTTATCGAATTTAATTCCGTTTTAACCTCTTTTTACGGCAACGTTCCCATTCTATTCGGATAGCAGACAATAAATTCTGTCTATTAATCGTTTTAATACGCATTGTCATCTGCGGGAAGACGTCTTATTAAAGATTACGTACATCAGCAACTCACAATATGTACCATACGTATCTAATACAATGTATTCCTTTAATATTAATTACGTCAGTAAACTAAATAATTGATTGGTAGGTATTTAATTATTTATTTACATATTCTATTGACCTACAAGTGGAAATAAATTGGGAATTAAAAGGTAACTAGGTAAGTACTACCGTGAGTATTTGACGTTTTCAAATGAAAAACCGAAGATTTAGTTTTCTTTTAAACAAATTCCGCACGAAGAACTGCTATAATTCTTAATCGTATGCGTTGTATAGCGAAATAAAATTGAATTTTTATTTGAATATAATTAGTACGCCTAGTCGACGGCTGGGGGCAGCACGAGCGGATTTTGGGACGAGGGTACGTTCACCTATGGCTGTTTATGTCGGTCTGGTGTCCCCGATTCGGATGACCTTGACCGATCGCTTACAATGCTAAAACCGCTTTAAATCCGTGTAGTATAGCCGTAACCCGAACGGTATCGTCGACAGGACACGTCTGCGCTACTATCTGGCACGGAACGGCACGCCGGAAGTGTTAATACGTCCATTTTACCTGGACACCAGGCGCGATGCCGGACGAATTTTCGCGCCATTTTTCGAAGAGCGAAGTGACACTACCCTGGTCCGTCAGGCGGAACGCAGAGCTCTTCCCTGCTCCCGGTTCGTATATTGGCTATTTTATAGAGCTTTTGAGGTTATGTACGGAATGAATCTCTTACGTATACTTTTATTCGTATTTTCTTAATTAGATGTTGATCTTCAGAGGGGCCGGAGGTATCAGTATGGCCGGTGGATAGCCCTGCTTCCATCTAGGCCCGGAAACGCTAACGGAAAATCGTACCTTGCCTGTGAAAATAGCATGCGAAGTTGTGGGTTGTGGAAAAAACACAAACACAAACCTTCCTGAGCCGTTTGTTGACTGTGTTTCGCAGGATAATAATCGCTATGATGATGTTTAGAGGTACCTACATTTATTATACGATAGTAGTAGTAGTAGTAGTAGTTGAGGACAATACGTAGTCTGTACTGTAATTGTTCAAGTACCGTCCTTCCTATTTCTTAACAAGACATAAGTTGTTTACGTGAATGTTGTAACGTAACGTTTAGGTACAATATGCTAGATATAGACTACAGACGATCTGACGCATCATTATAGCGTCGCATGTAACCCTTAACTTTACCGTAGGTTTCAGTTGTTCATAGGTAATGATTTTGCTACTGCATGCTCCCTAACTTTCTTGCTGCCTTTTTCATTACCTACGGACAGCTAGCACGGTGTAGTATTGCAGATAACATCCTCACACGTAAAGGTGGGTGCTTATAGCTTTACGCTTCCTTCTTATTTGCAATCAGCTACGCTTACCACGCTTCGACAGCAGTTAACACATCTATTAGATATGAATATGAATTTACAGCGTTGCTTGCTACCGCCAGGGGCGTCGAATGTAGTGCCGATCTTCCAGACTTGATGGATGGATGGATGGACGGACGGACGGTTGGTTGCGATAACTTAGAGGGTTGAACTCTGCCTTCCTACTACGTACTACGTAATAGGTAGTGACGGGACCGTATATATGTAGAATGAAAATGGACGGAGACGAATGGTAGTAGGTATATACGAGCGGACTAGTCGGGCATTTGTAGAATTCTTAAACTCTCCTTTTAAACTGTTACAGATTGTTACTGATGGTCCTTTGGAGCGTCGGCGTCGTACCGAAGAGATTTCGGTTCTATCTCCCATAATGGTGGAGATATCGCGAGAAAAAAACCTTTTTTTTTTGTTAATTAGAAAATTATTTGGACGTCCCCTAAACTGTTTCTAACACATGGGCCGTTCATTTTCGTCAATAATAGGACGGCTAACGCGGCCGTCAGGCGCGCCTAACCGGCTGATTAGTTTACGTAGATCAGCTAGCTATTGCCGATCTGTCTGGGTATTTTGTTAATTAGAGAATTCTTTGGACGTCCCCTAAACTGTTTCTAACACATGGGCCGTTCATTTTCGTCAATAATAGGACGGCTAACGCGGCCGTTAGGCGCGCCTAACCGGCTGATTAGTTTACGTAGATCAGCTAGCTATTGCCGATCTGTCTGGATATTTTGTTAATTAGAAAATCATTTGGAGGTCCCCTAAACTGTTTCTAACACATGACCCGTTCATTTTCGTCAACAATAAGACGGCCAACGATGCCGTCCGGCGCGCCTAACCGCCTGATTAGTTTACGTAGATCAGCTAGCTATTGCCGATCTGTCTGGATACTTTGTTAATTAGAAAATCGTTTGGAGGTCCCCTAAACTGTTTCTAACACATGGGCCGTTCATTTTCGTCAATAATAGGACGGCTGCTAACGTGGACGTTAGGTGCGCGTAACCGCGTGCATAGTTTACGGGAGTTCAGTTAGCTATGGCGGCTGCGGTCCTGTCTGGAAACTTTGTTAGCGACGGAATTGTTTAGACTTCTCCTAAACCATTATTTCTAAGCCCGGTGCCGATCATTTTCGTCACTGATGAGACGGCTAAGGCTAAGCCCGTTACGGGAGCAGCATAACCGTCGGAGTAGTTTTGCAGATCAGCTGGCCGTTGATGATGACCATCTAAGCTCTATCACCTTGTATACATACTATATATACTCAATAAAGACTTCGAATTATATGTATATATCGTGTTTGATTTACATATTAGCGGGTAAATACAGCTATAAATAAATATAGGCATGGGATGGTTGGGTTTCCCGTCGTTACGCAACTTAAATCGCGGTCGTGTATATTGGGTTGCCGACGCGTGAGATATTCAGGCGCTATATATTAACGCCGTTAGAAAGTATCATTATTCGGTGAACGGAGAAACGGTCAGATCTCGTGCGTTTAAAAGGTTCCATATGAAAAACTGGTGGTAATTCTAATCGTATACGTCGGTTCTGGACTTGCAAACTTCGCTAATAACTAATTTCGTTATAAATTAAAAATTCTGACGTATTTACCGCCATCTCGGGGGCGGTGACTGTATTAGTCCGCTAGCGACTAGCGGAGTAACGCACCACATGGAATTGTAGGGATCTAGAGAAGGACTAGCCGACGTCCATCGTTTCAGCCGTCGCACCCGAGATGGCGCCAGCTTCAATGGAATTTAATAAATTTATCTTTTCAATTATTTATCGAATTTAATTCCGTTTTAACCTCTTTTTACGGCAACGTTCCCATTCTATTCGGATAGCAGACAATAAATTCTGTCTATTAATCGTTTTAATACGCATTGTCATCTGCAGGAAGACGTCTTATTAAAGATTACGTACATCAGCAACTCACAATATGTACCATACGTATCTAATACAATGTATTCCTTTAATATTAATTACGTCAGTAAACTAAATAATTGATTGGTATTTAATTATTTATTTACATATTCTATTGACCTACAAGTGGAAATAAATTGGGAATTAAAAGGTAACTAGGTAAGTACTACCGTGAGTATTTGACGTTTTCAAATGAAAAACCGAAGATTTAGTTTTCTTTTAAACAAATTCCGCACGAAAAACTGCTATAATTCTTAATCGTATGCGTTGTATAGCGAAATAAAATTGAATTTTTATTTGAATAAAATTAGTACGCCTAGTCGACGGCTGGGGGCAGCCCTTATGCGGTCGTCATGAAGCCCTGACGAGTAGGAGGGTCGCGGCGGTGAGCGCAGAAGGACCAGGCGCGAGCCAGTCTGGAGCCGCCGTCGGTGCAGATCTTGGTGGTAGTAGCAAATACTCCAGCGAGGCCCTGGAGGACTGACGTGGAGAAGGGTTTCGTGTGAACAGCCGTTGCACACGAGTCAGTCGATCCTAAGCCATAGGCGAAAGCCGATGTCGATGCGGTGTATCTTTCGGTGTCTGTAAGCGCACGCACGTACGTACGTACGCACGACGCACAATAGCATATATACACGCAGTCAGTCGTATCACGCCACATCCTGCGAGATAGCGCGCGCGCTGCTGCTCTTGCTGTGCTCTGCTGCTACTACTGCTGCTCAGGCGGAGAGACTCACACCCGTCGGGCGAAAGGGAATCCGGTTCCTATTCCGGAACCCGGCAGCGGAACCGTTATTAAGTCGTGCCCTCATTCAGAGAGTTCGTCGGGGCAACCCAAAAGGACCTGGAGACGCCGTCGGGAGATCCGGGAAGAGTTTTCTTTTCTGCATAAGCGCTCGAGTTCCATGGAATCCTCTAGCAGGGAGATATGGTTTGGAGCGCGAAGAGCACCGCAGTTGCGGCGGTGTCCGGATCTTCCCTCGGACCTTGAAAATCCAGGAGAGGGCCACGTGGAGGCGTCGCGCCGGTTCGTACCCATATCCGCAGCAGGTCTCCAAGGTGAAGAGCCTCTAGTCGATAGAATAATGTAGGTAAGGGAAGTCGGCAAATTGGATCCGTAACTTCGGGATAAGGATTGGCTCTGAGGATCGGGGCGCGTCGGGCTTGGTCGGGAAGCGGGTACTGGCTGACGTGCCGGGCCTGGGCGAGGTGAAGTGGCGTCTCGCGACGTTCGCGGATCCGAGTTCGGTCCCGTGCCTTGGCCTCCCACGGAACTTCCTTGCTGCGAGGCTCGGTGAGCGGTTCGTCCGTTCGCCGGTGTCCTCTTCGGCCGCCATTCAACGATCGGCTCAGAACTGGCACGGACTAGGGGAATCCGACTGTCTAATTAAAACAAAGCATTGCGATGGCCCCTGCGGGTGTTGACGCAATGTGATTTCTGCCCAGTGCTCTGAATGTCAACGTGAAGAAATTCAAGCAAGCGCGGGTAAACGGCGGGAGTAACTATGACTCTCTTATATATAATATCGTGATGGATGAGCTAATCACAAACCTGGAAAAAACCAAAAAGGGGATTACACTTAGCGATGGTGAATCAATTGCATGTCTGGGCTACGCGGACGATCTCGTCATATTTGCCAACACCACTAAAAATGCCCAATCCCTTCTAAACACAGCGAATGCCTTCTTTCATGATCGTTCTCTAGAGATCAATGTCTCAAAATGTACCGCTATGGTCGCTGAGGTGGTTCCTGCTAAAATGAAATTGGCGATTAGAACTGCGGCAATGCTGGCCATGGATGGTAAGATTATTCCTCCGATCGGGCCTGAGTGTTCCTTTCGTTATCTTGGCTGTGACTATACCTATTTAGGTTATACATGGAAACACTCC
>CM043021.1:1871765-1874529 GCA_023690525.1 Holotrichia oblita
CCGTCGCGCAGAACACGTGCCACGATACTTCGCGCCGCGTTATTCGATAAACCGACGGCGGATGCCAAGTTCTTATTAAGATCGCACCATATTCCGCGGGCACCAACAATGAGGGGAAGCACCGATATATTTTTTGTGGGTCCAAACTGCTTCCTGGTAGCCTCAAGGAAGGCAGGGTTCGAATAGTGGGCCACTTTATCAGCGTAGGCTGTTCTTAACGAGCGAGGGCCTTCCCAATGAATTCCGATGTCGGAGACTATGATGTTATCGGAGTTGATGATTACCAAGTCGGGTTTTCTGAGGCCAACTTCGGACCTGATAGGAGGTTCTTCAACCACCGTAAAACCGTTTCTCTGTGACCGCTGTTTAACGATTGCCGCAACTGCATTATGCCTTGCTATACGTTTCCAGTGCGTCGTGGGGCATTTCTGGAGCACGTGTGATAGTGACTCGACGCGGTCACAGCCCGCTCTACATTTTCTGGCAGCCTCAGGGTTGGATGGTATTCCCACGGTGGGAAGGGCGTTTCCCTTAAGCTGAATGGCCTTAGTGTATTCCCACCCACTCCAGAAGGGGGCGGCCTATCAATCCAGGAGCTGGATATGGCACTATCAGATCCCTGTCGTAATCCATTTCCGCTATAAGATTTGTCCAGCAATTCCGACATTTTTGTGGAGATATGGGACTTGGTGCTGCCAAACTCTCTAGTCATAGACTCAAGTCTACTTCTAAATCTATTGCAAGTCTCAGTTGCAGCCGTGCGTTGAATAGACATATCGCCGGAGGTCGCTAAACGCGTGAGTCTTCCCAGCAAAATACTCGGGATCGCGGCCCTCAGACACATAATACCCAAACCTCCCTCCTTCGGAGGGGCATACAGATATGAGTCAGTGCAGGTGACATGTAGATGAAGGGCCTTTTTAATAAATTTCCTTATTTCTTTGTCTGCCTTTTTCAGAAGTTGTATGTTGATTTTTATATTTTGCAAACAAAAAAGATATCGAGGTATAAGATATTGTTTTAAGATCCTTAGTTTTTGCTGGGGTTTCAAGGGCGCCCTCTGGATTCTAACCAGTTGTTGGTAAAGGTCCCCAATGGAGTGTTTCCATGTATAACCTAAATAGGTATAGTCACAGCCAAGATAACGAAAGGAACACTCAGGCCCGATCGGAGGAATAATCTTACCATCCATGGCCAGCATTGCCGCAGTTCTAATCGCCAATTTCTTTTAGCAGGAACCACCTCAGCGACCATAGCGGTACATTTTGAGATTGATCTTGATCTCAGAGACATTGATCTCTAGAGAACGATCATGAAAGAAGGCATTCGCTGTGTTTAGAAGGGATTGGGCATTTTTAGTGGTGTTGGCAAATATGACGAGATCGTCCGCGTAGCCCAGACATGCAATTGATTCACCATCGCTAAGTGTAATCCCCTTTTTGGTTTTTTCCAGGTTTGTGATTAGCTCATCCATCACGATATTATATATAAGAGAGTCATAGTTACTCCCGCCGTTTACCCGCGCTTGCTTGAATTTCTTCACGTTGACATTCAGAGCACTGGGCAGAAATCACATTGCGTCAACACCCGCAGGGGCCATCGCAATGCTTTGTTTTAATTAGACAGTCGGATTCCCCTAGTCCGTGCCAGTTCTGAGCCGATCGTTGAATGGCGGCCGAAGAGGACACCGGCGAACGGACGAACCGCTCACCGAGCCTCGCAGCAAGGAAGTTCCGTGGGAGGCCAAGGCACGGGACCGAACTCGGATCCGCGAACGTCGCGAGACGCCACTTCACCTCGCCCAGGCCCGGCACGTCAGCCAGTACCCGCTTCCCGACCAAGCCCGACGCGCCCCGATCCTCAGAGCCAATCCTTATCCCGAAGTTACGGATCCAATTTGCCGACTTCCCTTACCTACATTATTCTATCGACTAGAGGCTCTTCACCTTGGAGACCTGCTGCGGATATGGGTACGAACCGGCGCGACGCCTCCACGTGGCCCTCTCCTGGATTTTCAAGGTCCGAGGGGAAGATCCGGACACCGCCGCAACTGCGGTGCTCTTCGCGCTCCAAACCATATCTCCCTGCTAGAGGATTCCATGGAACTCGAGCGCTTATGCAGAAAAGAAAACTCTTCCCGGATCTCCCGACGGCGTCTCCAGGTCCTTTTGGGTTGCCCCGACGAACTCTCTGAATGAGGGCACGACTTAATAACGGTTCCGCTGCCGGGTTCCGGAATAGGAACCGGATTCCCTTTCGCCCGACGGGTGTGAGTCTCTCCGCCTGAGCAGCAGTAGTAGCAGCAGAGCACAGCAAGAGCAGCAGCGCGCGCGCTATCTCGCAGGATGTGGCGTGATACGACTGACTGCGTGTATATATGCTATTGTGCGTCGTGCGTACGTACGTACGTGCGTGCGCTTACAGACACCGAAAGATACACCGCATCGACATCGGCTTTCGCCTATGGCTTAGGATCGACTGACTCGTGTGCAACGGCTGTTCACACGAAACCCTTCTCCACGTCAGTCCTCCAGGGCCTCGCTGGAGTATTTGCTACTACCACCAAGATCTGCACCGACGGCGGCTCCAGACTGGCTCGCGCCTGGTCCTTCTGCGCTCACCGCCGCGACCCTCCTACTCGTCAGGGCTTCATGACGACCGCATAAGGGCCGTCTCACATGCCGCTGACGGCAGAGTATAAGCACGACGCTTCAGCGCCATCCATTTTCAGGGCTAGTAACTTCGGCAGGTGAGTTGTTACACA
>CM043021.1:1875029-1905685 GCA_023690525.1 Holotrichia oblita
GATCCCCATAAAACCGTACCACCCCCGATCCCCGCCGCGAAACCGTGCCCCCCCCCGATCCTCGGAAGTGTACCACCCCCGCCGCCGCGAAACCTGCCACCCCCGATCCTCTCTGGATCCTGCCACCCCCGGGTCCCGCTGAACCGTACCACCCCCCGATCCCCTCCAAACCGTACCACCCCCGATCCCCATAAAACCGTACCACCCCCGATCCCCAACCGTACCACCCCCGATCCCAAACCGTACCACCCCCCGATCCCCTCGGAAGTGTACCACCCCCGCCGCCGCGATACCTGCCACCCCCCGATCCTCTCTGGATCCTGCCACCCCCCCCCGGGTCCCTCTGAACCGTACCACCCCCGATCCCCGCCGGAACCGTACCACCCCCGATCCCCATAAAACCGTACCACCCCCGATCCCCACGAAACCGTACCACCCCCGATCCCTCGGAAGTGTACCACCCCCGCCGCCGCGAAACCTGCCACCCCCGATCCTCTCTGGATCCTGCCACCCCCGGGTCCCGCTGAACCGTACCACCCCCCGATCCCCTCCAAACCGTACCACCCCCCGATCCCCATACGAAACCGTACCACCCCCGATCCCCACGAAACCGTACCACCCCCGATCCCCTCGGAAGTGTACCACCCCCGCCGCCGCGATACCTGCCACCCCCGATCCTCTCTGGATCCTGCCACCCCCGGGTCCCGCTGAACCGTTCCACCCCCGACCCCCGACCCCCCGGTCCCCAAACCGTACCACCCCCGATCCCCACGAAACCGTACCACCCCCGATCCCCACGAAACCGTACCACCCCCGATCCCCTCGGAAGTGTACCACCCCCGCCGCCGCGAAACCTGCCACCCCCCGATCCTCTCTGGATCCTGCCACCCCCGGGTCCCGCTGAACCGTACCACCCCCCGATCCCCCGAAACCGTACCACCCCCGATCCCCATAAAACCGTACCACCCCCGATCCCCACGAAACCGTACCACCCCCGATCCCCTCGGAAGTGTACCACCCCCGCCGCCGCGATACCTGCCACCCCCGATCCTCTCTGGATCCTGCCACCCCCGGGTCCCGCTGAACCGTACCACCCCCCGATCCCCGCCAAACCGTACCACCCCCGATCCCCATAAAACCGTACCACCCCCGATCCCCACGAAACCGTACCACCCCCGATCCCCTCGGAAGTGTACCACCCCCGCCGCCGCGATACCTGCCACCCCCGATCCCTGGATCCTCTCTGGATCCTGCCACCCCCGGGTCCCTCTGAACCGTACCACCCCCGATCCCCTTAAAACCGTACCACCCCCGATCCCCATAAAACCGTACCACCCCCGATCCCCACAAAAACCGTACCACCCCCCGATCCCCTCGGAAGTGTACCACCCCCGCCGCCGCGATACCTGCCACCCCCGATCCCTCTCTGGATCCTGCCACCCCCGGGTCCCGTACCACCCCTGATCCCCCGTACCGTACCACCCCCCGATCCCCGCCAAACCGTACCACCCCCGATCCCCGGAAAACCGTACCACCCCCCGATCCCCACGAAACCGTACCACCCCCCGATCCCCTCGGAAGTGTACCACCCCCGCCGCCGCGATACCTGCCACCCCCGATCCTCTCTGGATCCTGCCACCCCCGGGTCCCGCTGAACCGTACCACCCCCGATCCCCTCAAAACCGTACCACCCCCGATCCCCATAAAACCGTACCACCCCCGATCCCCACGAAACCGTACCACCCCCGATCCCCCCTCGTGAAGTGTACCACCCCCCGCCGCCGCGATACCTGCCACCCCCGATCCTCTCTGGATCCTGCCAC
The DNA here is from genome assembly GCA_023690525.1 of Holotrichia oblita. Taxonomy (NCBI): domain Eukaryota; kingdom Metazoa; phylum Arthropoda; class Insecta; order Coleoptera; family Scarabaeidae; genus Holotrichia; species Holotrichia oblita. Next base: position 1,876,853 of record CM043021.1, read on the forward strand.
CCCCGGGTCCCGCTGAACCGTACCACCCCCGATCCCCTCCAAACCGTACCACCCCCGATCCCCAAAAAACCGTACCACCCCCGATCCCCACAAAACCGTACCACCCCCGATCCCCTCGGAAGTGTACCACCCCCGCCGCCGCGATACCTGCCACCCCCGATCCTCTCTGGATCCTGCCACCCCCGGGTCCCGCTGAACCGTACCACCCCCGATCCCCTCCAAACCGTACCACCCCCGATCCCCATAAAACCGTACCACCCCCGATCCCCACGAAACCGTACCACCCCCGATCCCCTCGGAAGTGTACCACCCCCGCCGCCGCGATACCTGCCACCCCCGATCCTCTCTGGATCCTGCCACCCCCGGGTCCCGCTGAACCGTACCACCCCCGATCCCCTCAAAACCGTACCACCCCCGATCCCCATAAAACCGTACCACCCCCGATCCCCACGAAACCGTACCACCCCCGATCCCCTCGGAAGTGTACCACCCCCGCCGCCGCGATACCTGCCACCCCCGATCCTCTCTGGATCCTGCCACCCCCGGGTCCCGCTGAACCGTACCACCCCCGATCCCCCGATCCCCTCCCCCGAAACCGTACCACCCCCCGATCCCCATAAAACCGTACCACCCCCGATCCGATCCCCACGAAACCGTACCACCCCCGATCCCCTCGGAAGTGTACCACCCCCGCCGCCGCGATACCTGCCACCCCCGATCCTCTCTGGATCCTGCCACCCCCGGGTCCCGCTGAACCGTACCACCCCCCGATCCCCTCAAAACCGTACCACCCCCGATCCCCATAAAACCGTACCACCCCCGATCCCCACGAAACCGTACCACCCCCGATCCCCTCGGAAGTGTACCACCCCCGCCGCCGCGATACCTGCCACCCCCGATCCTCTCTGGATCCTGCCACCCCCGGGTCCCGCTGAACCGTTCCACCCCCGATCCCCTCAAAACCGTACCACCCCCGATCCCCATAAAACCGTACCACCCCCGATCCCCACGAAACCGTACCACCCCCGATCCCCTCGGAAGTGTACCACCCCCGCCGCCGCGAAACCTGCCCCCCCCCGATCCTCTCTGGATCCTGCCACCCCCGGGTCCCGCTGAACCGTTCCACCCCCGATCCCCTCCAAACCGTACCACCCCCGATCCCCATAAAACCGTACCACCCCCGATCCCCACGAAACCGTACCACCCCCGATCCCCTCGGAAGTGTACCACCCCCGCCGCCGCGATACCTGCCACCCCCGATCCTCTCTGGATCCTGCCACCCCCGGGTCCCGCTGAACCGTACCACCCCCGATCCCCTCCAAACCGTACCACCCCCGATCCCCGATCCCCGGAAACCGTACCACCCCCGATCCCCACGAAACCGTACCACCCCCGATCCCCTCGGAAGTGTACCACCCCCGCCGCCGCGATACCTGCCACCCCCCGATCCTCTCTGGATCCTGCCACCCCCGGGTCCCGCTGAACCGTACCACCCCCGATCCCCTCCAAACCGTACCACCCCCGATCCCCATACCACCCCCCGAAAACCGTACCACCCCCGATCCCCACGAAACCGTACCACCCCCGATCCCCTCGGAAGTGTACCACCCCCGCCGCCGCGATACCTGCCACCCCCGATCCTCTCTGGATCCTGCCACCCCCGGGTCCCGCTGAACCGTACCACCCCCCGATCCCCTCAAAACCGTACCACCCCCGATCCCCATAAAACCGTACCACCCCCGATCCCCACGAAACCGTACCACCCCCGATCCCCTCGGAAGTGTACCACCCCCGCCGCCGCGATACCTGCCACCCCCGATCCTCTCTGGATCCTGCCACCCCCGGGTCCCGCTGAACCGTACCACCCCCGATCCCCTCAAAACCGTACCACCCCCGATCCCCATAAAACCGTACCACCCCCGATCCCCACGAATCCGTACCACCCCCGATCCCCGAAAGTGTGCCACCCCCGATCCCCCGCGAAACCTGCCACCCCCGATCCTCCTGGATCCTGCCACCCCCGGGTCCCGCTGAACCGTTCCACCCCCGATCCCCTCAAAACCGTACCACCCCCGATCCCCATAAAACCGTACCACCCCCGATCCCCCCACGATCCCCACGAAACCGTACCACCCCCGATCCCCTCGGAAGTGTACCACCCCCGCCGCCGCGATACCTGCCACCCCCCGATCCTCTCTGGATCCTGCCACCCCCGGGTCCCGCTGAACCGTTCCACCCCCGATCAAACCAAACCGTACCACCCCCGATCCCCAAAAAACCGTACCACCCCCGATCCCCACGAAACCGTACCACCCCCCGATCCCCTCGGAAGTGTACCACCCCCGCCGCCGCGATACCTGCCACCCCCGATCCTCTCTGGATCCTGCCACCCCCGGGTCCCGCTGAACCGTACCACCCCCGATCCCCGCCAAACCGTACCACCCCCGATCCCCGCGAATCCGTACCACCCCCGATCCCCACGAAACCGTACCACCCCCGATCCCCTCGGAAGTGTACCACCCCCGCCGCCGCGAAACCTGCCACCCCCGATCCTCTCTGGATCCTGCCACCCCCGGGTCCCGCTGAACCGTACCACCCCCGATCCCCTCCAAACCGTACCACCCCCGATCCCCATAAAACCGTACCACCCCCCGATCCCCACGAAACCGTACCACCCCCCGATCCCCTCGGAAGTGTACCACCCCCGATCCGCCGCGAAACCTGCCATGAACCCCCCGATCCTCTCTGGATCGTACCACCCCCCGGCGATCCTGCCACCCCCGATGGAATCTCTGGATATGTGCCACCCCCGAGTCCCGCTGAACCTAATTCACCCCCGATAAAGATCATGATATAAGAAACTGTGGCTTTTCAACAAATTTAAAGTAAACCAATTGATCCCCATTGAAACCGTACCACCCCCGATCCCCACGAAATATAACCACCCCCGATCCCCTCGGATAGTGTACCACCCCCGTGTACCGCGATACCTGCCACCCCCGATAATTCTCTGGATATGCCACCCCCGGTCCCTAAGAACATTAATATCCCAAATCCCGTTGTTATTATGTACCACCCCCGATCATGTTGCAATAACCTTACCAAAGATTAGAAAACACCCCCGAATATGAAACCCTGCCATAGTATAGAAATCCTGCCACCCCCCGGGTCCCTCTGAACCGTTTGGACCGTAGCGATTACGAGGTTGAACCATGCCACCATAATATTGTGATTGACATAAACTACCACCCCCGATATTAATGTCGATTACCTGAATACCCCCGAGTTCTCTGGATCCTATAACACCCCCTCGATCCCGCGAATTGTTTTTACTTAATTACTCCACCGATCCCCACAACCGTACCCACCCGATGGATCTTTAATATAATGTACCACCCCAAATAAATGCATTCAATATATGTACCACCCCCGATTTTAAATAGGTCAAATTATTTTATAACGTTGGAATTTATCCACTGCCGCTGAATAAGTGCGAATAACCCCCGATCATATTCTGGATTTTGCCATACCCCCGATCCCCGTATAAAGACGTTCCACCCCCGATCACCCTAATTATGGATCATACTAAGAACTAAGAACAGTTACCACATTTCAATTCCGAATTGTATGTATTTACTTAACTACTCTTAAACTTTATTTCGAAAAAATTATAGTCTATAGATAAATATGTGAATAGCTTTCTTACGCCCTTTCTTCTAAACATACAAGTTATTAATGTTGTTTATACCAGTAAGTTTATAGTTTATAACCCCCGCAGCATTAAGTGCGATACCTACCCTATCACAATCCTGGATATTTGAACTGTATTAGTATCCCGCTGATATTATTTCCACCCTAATGTCCATTTGTAACCGTACCAGCTAAAAATACAGGGTGGGGCATTACCACCCCCGATCAAAGCGAAATATATTATCCGTTAGTAATAATAATTGATGCCTTAGCCCCCCAACAGCTTGCGCCAATTACAGGGGACATCGGCTGGCCGCGTTATTATTACGCCTGATTCGGCTGTAGACCGACCAAGAATGAAGATATCGGAAATTTTATTTATAAAAATCGTTTAGACAGATCTTAAGCTACATATTTTAAAATTGTTTCCGTATATACAGAGAGTTTCATATTTCCAGGGTGAATTGAACATACATTTTTTTAAATGGGACATACCCCGAAATCCTGCCACCCCGGGTCCCGCTATTATTTCAAATTTACATTAAGCTTATCTTCCTCATTCCGTTGATATATTGGCAACGTATCGCGTTGCTATAAAACCGTAACAATACAAAAAAGTAGTACCTACTTATTCCTGTGACAAAATAATTTTAAGCTGTTTCGTATGGAATACACAGGACGGTAAGCACGCAATGATTTTCAGACAAAATTGACACCATAACTTCTGAAATATTCTCGGTATACGCATAACTAAATGAAACCTTATATCAAAGGAATGAGGAAGATACGCTTAATCTAAATTGAAATAATATACAGTATGTCCCATTTAAGAAAACGTATGTTTGGTTCATCCTGACCATATAAAACACCCTGTATATACGAAAATGATTTTAAAATATGTAGCTGAAGACTGTCACCACGATTTTTGTACAAATAATTTTGATGATATCTTTAATATTAATGGATATATGTATTGAGCTTTGAATCGTACATGTTTTACGGTGCGTAATTAACTGTTTATTTATACAAATTTATATATGTACCTACACACTTATATGACTTCGCTTTGATTACGATTTATACTATTTTAATTGGTGATTTTATTCTAACGAACATTTTCTGTTTTAATTAACTCCTATTAACAGGTAGAGACGGTATAATTTCTTATACGATAGGATACGATATATTATGTAGGTACTTATTAGTAATTAATTATGTTTCTTAAAACATTTTTGTGCACGCTTCGCCCTCTCAAAAGAGGGGGCGGTGGGGAGCAGCGTGAGTTGCGGTGATGGTGGTGACGCTCATCTTCGAACAAAAATTTTTGGGACATGGATAACTCATGGCGCATTTTCCGGTAGCGAGTCGTCTTAAGGGATGTCTTAAGAGTTCCCAATTTGAAGATTTTTTCCCGGTCGTCTAACTACCAAGCGATGAATTTTCTTCGCTCGTGATGTTTACCGATCACGGTAGCTATTTACTTAGTCAACTATCGTCAAAAATTGGGGGTCACGGATGACTCGTAGCGCAATTTCCGGTAACGAGTCGTCTTAAGGGATGTCATAAGAGTTCTCAATTTGATGAAGATTTTTTCCCGGTCGTCTAACTACCGAGCGATGAATTTTCTTCGCACGTAATGTTTACCGATCACGATGGCTGTTTACTTTGTCAACTTTCGTCGAAATTTATGGGTCACGGATGACTCGTGGCGCAATTTCCGGTAGCGAGTCGTCTTAAGGGATGTCATAAGAGTTCTCAATTTGATGAAGATTTTTTCCCGGTCGTCTAACTACCGAACGACAAATTTTCTTCGCACGTGATGTTTACCGATCACGGTGGATATTTACTTGTCAACTTTAGTCAACAATTGGGGGTCCACATTGCTATTTTTGTTGTGGTACTTGAGATTTCGCCTCTAAAGTGTGGCATTCCACCCGCTATCACACTTTCGAGACCTGATTCCTTGACTCTGTTGTACACGTTTTGAGCTAGTCAGTGTTGCTATCAGTAAATTAGCCTATATGAAGGCTACTCTTGTCGGTTACAAGATTTCTGCCGTTTCTAATTTTGCGGTAATTAATACGCGCTTACATCCTCAACGTTGTATCGAAGATATTGCGCTCCTATCCTTCTTAATTGCGAAGATATTAAAAAAAAAATTTTTCTAGCCATGCTTTTGTCGATTTTTCGATTCCGATGGGTGGAAAAGATTGTACTCATCGCGCTGAGTGTTGTACCGAAGAGTTCCACCCTTCGGAGATAAAAAAATTGACAAATGCCCGTCTAGCAAATTTTGGATTTTCATGAAAAATTAGGTCGAAATCTTGTTTTTTTCGCGATATCTCCGCTATTTTAAGAGAAAGAATTAGTGGTAGAGTAACTATCGCACTTTTTAGTCGAGCTAATTCGACTCTACCTACTTTGGTAGAGTTCCTGTTTTCACGCGAATTGCAAATAGTATGGTATTGGTGGGATACAGAAGTTATATGTAGGTATGAACACGGTAAATATTTCTACGACTTTGAATTTTACTATGCTATGTTAATTCATCTAGTATCCCCTTATTGGAAAATATTGAATGTGTTTCATTGGTATAGTGCCGGTAAAGTGGAAGTAGAAATCGTAGTGGGAGAAGGCAAGTGGTAGGGTTACACTACAACCGTGCTATACTACTCTACTATGCCGGCGTCGTGCACTCTACTCCACCATTTCCGTTTACATTAGTAGAGTTATAATTATAGTTAGTACTTGCCCATGATACTCTACTACTAATTCTACTAATGAAAACTAGGCGTTATGCATTACAATGTATTGAAAATAGTGTTAAGTTACCTGAAGGGTCGTACATAGCTAAGACACTTGCTTAATATGACGAATATCTTCATTGTTACTTACACTGATGCATCTTGGGATAAAACGAAAAATGTAAATTCTTTTTCAGAGTATGTGATAAGAAGTGGAAATTTCCTAATTCACCGGAGAAGCAAGATACAAGAAACTGTAGCTACGCGTCAACAGCAGAAAAGTAAACTGATTGCATTAACCATTGATGGAGTAAAAGAATTGATATTTTGACATATTGCAATTATTTTGCAAAAGCAGCTCACCTTTCTTTACGAAAATTAAATTAAATATCTCAGATATTATCGATTTTAGTTATAGGGAGTGCGGTTCATAAAAATGAAAGTACATACAATGTCCTTTGCTTTCTTAATATAAAATACAGGGTAATTCATTTAAATACAATGTGTGTTTTGAATCACCCTGTACACAGATTTTGCAGTATTGACAAAATCTTACGTTTCTATAAAACTGCTGTAACAATATAAAAAAGTTATTCCTGTGAGAAAATAATTTTAAGCTGATGGTTTATGTGGAATAAACAGGGCGGTAAACACGCAATGATTATCAGACAAAATTGACCTTAACTTCTGATATATTCGGCATAACTCAATCAAACCTTATATCAAAGGAATGAGGAAAATACGCTTAATCTAAATTGGAAATAATATATAGTATGTCCCATTAAAAAAATGTATGTTTGGTTCATCCTGGCAATATGAAACACCCTGTATATACGGAAATAATTTTAGAATATGTAGCTTAAGACTGTCTACACGATTTTTGTGGATAAAATTTTGATATCTTTAATATTAATGGATATATGTATTGAGCTTTGACGTACTAATGCCTCACCCTGTATATACTGCAAGTTACAAGTCAAATCTAACTGAATTATTTAATTAATCATTATTTTACAAAATACAAATAAATTTAATGGGATAAATATTATACCTACATAGTTTCTCAAGTAGTTACTGCCAAGTCCCGATTACGCAGTTTATTAGAGACAACCCAGACAACTAAATAAATTATGTAGTACGTAACTCTCTTTATATAAAATTCGTTAGGATCATTGAAAACGGAAACTATTTATAAAACAAACGCATTCACAAAGCACATACCTACTCACAGTATCTACTTACTAGGTATGTATTAAAAATATAAGTTTGTTATTCGATAATGGAAACAAATTACTGAACGTTCATTTAAAATTATGCTAAATTTAAATAAATAGTACATATTAAGAAGCGTTCAATAAGAGGTTTTGCGGTAAAGGCCTCCTATATAAGACACTGATCCTCGATTACGTATGATTACGTTTCATTATTAATTATTACACAACAATTATGTAATACGTTATGTTAATAAATACTTTTGTATCCGATATTTTCGACATGCGCTTTATGGTTTGAGATATAAGGATTTGATTCTGTACTTTCTATACACCCTGTATACATTTATATTTTACTATTACTACTCTGAGAACTAAAGTCACCTACCTTTTGCTGTTTACGTTTAGCCTTGCAGTGACAATATTTCTGGCGTTATTTTATCTCCTACTATGGGCTTCACTGCACTGCACTGCGCGATATAGCGCGAACGTATTGTTAATTACCGCTAATTTCTCATTACGCTATGAACTCACCCTTTAACGGCCACCGACCGTATTTATCACGAACTGTCCCGTCTATACCGTACCGCAGTTGAAAAGTTACTGAGGAATAGTCCCCGGCCGCTAGCGTTTTTATCGCTGCAATAAAAACATTAAAAACACATTAATTGTACGAGAAGGGAAATAATATTTAAAATGGTATGTTTTACGGGGCGTAATTAAATGTTTATTTATACAAATTTAAATATGTACACGCACTCATACGATTCCGCTTTGATTGCGGTTTATACTTTTTTAATTGGTAATTTTATTCTGATGAACATTTTCTGTTTTAATTAAATCTTATTAACAGGTAGAGACGATATAATTTCTTATACGATGGATACGATACATAGGTACTTATTTGTAATGAATTATGTTTCTTAAAATGTTTTTGTGCACGCTTCGCTATCTCTGCGTACTACTATGTGCACTATACAGGGTTAGTTAAAAGTACGGTGACGGTTAATATAATTATTGTGTTACGTCTCGTAACGCGATGATATTATACCAGTATAAACAAGTTTCTTGTCGGTTACAAGATTTCTGCCGTTTCTAATTTCGCGGTAGTTAATACACGTTTACGTCCTAAACGTTGTACCGAACAGATTTCGGTCCTATCTCTCATAATGGCGGCGATTTCACGATAAACCAAAATTTTCGAGCCGCGCATTTTTGGAATTTTTAAACTTCGGTGGGTGTTCTAGATTGTACCCGCTCGTCTAGCGCATTGTACCAAAGAAATTGTGGTCCTATCTCTCTTAATTGCCGAGAAATTTCAAGAAAAAGAAAAATTTCTAGCCGGGCACTTGTCGAATTTTCGATCTCCGATGGGTGGAAATGATTGTACTCGTCGCGCTGAGTGTTGTACCGCAGAGATCGCGCTCCTAGCTCGCAATTGCAGAGATATTTCAAAAATAGGAAAAATTTCTAGCCGGGCGTTTGTCAAATTTTCGATCTCCGACGGATGGAAATGATTGTACTCGTCGCGCTGAGTGTTGTACAGCAGAGATCGCGCTCCTAGCTCGCTTAATTGCAGAGATATTGCATAGTTGCCGAGATATTTCGAAAAAACCGAGAAATTTGCTAGCCGGGCATTTGTTGAATTTTTAAACTCTGAAGGGTGGAACAGATTGTACTCGGCGTCCTGAGTCTTGTACCGAAGAGATTTCGGCTCTATCTCTCATAGTTGCCGAGATATTTCGAAAAAACCGAGAAATTTGCTAGCCGGGCATTTGTTGAATTTTTAAACTCTGAAGGGTGGAACAGATTGTACTCGGCGTCCTGAGTCTTGTACCGAAGAGATTTCGGCTCTATCTATCATAGTTGCCGAGATATTTCGAAAAAACCGAGAAATTTGCTAGCCGGGCATTTGTTGAATTTTTAAACTCTGAAGGGTGGAACAGATTGTACTCGGCGTCCTGAGTCTTGTACCGAAGAGATTTCGGCTCTATCTATCATAGTTGCCGAGATATTTCGAAAAAACCGAGAAATTTGCTAGCCGGGCATTTGTTGAATTTTTAAACTCTGAAGGGTGGAACAGATTGTACTCGGCGTCCTGAGTCTTGTACCGAAGAGATTTCGGCTCTATCTATCATAGTTGCCGAGATATTTCGAAAAAACCGAGAAATTTGCTAGCCGGGCATTTGTTGAATTTTTAAACTCTGAAGGGTGGAACAGATTGTACTCGGCGTCCTGAGTCTTGTACCGAAGAGATTTCGGCTCTATCTATCATAGTTGCCGAGATATTTCGAAAAAACCGAGAAATTTGCTAGCCGGGCATTTGTTGAATTTTTAAACTCTGAAGGGTGGAACAGATTGTACTCGGCGTCCTGAGTCTTGTACCGAAGAGATTTCGGCTCTATCTATCATAGTTGCCGAGATATTTCGAAAAAACCGAGAAATTTGCTAGCCGGGCATTTGTTGAATTTTTAAACTCTGAAGGGTGGAACAGATTGTACTCGGCGTCCTGAGTCTTGTACCGAAGAGATTTCGGCTCTATCTATCATAGTTGCCGAGATATTTCGAAAAAACCGAGAAATTTGCTAGCCGGGCATTTGTTGAATTTTTAAACTCTGAAGGGTGGAACAGATTGTACTCGGCGTCCTGAGTCTTGTACCGAAGAGATTTCGGCTCTATCTATCATAGTTGCCGAGATATTTCGAAAAAACCGAGAAATTTGCTAGCCGGGCATTTGTTGAATTTTTAAACTCTGAAGGGTGGAACAGATTGTACTCGGCGTCCTGAGTCTTGTACCGAAGAGATTTCGGCTCTATCTATCATAGTTGCCGAGATATTTCGAAAAAACCGAGAAATTTGCTAGCCGGGCATTTGTTGAATTTTTAAACTCTGAAGGGTGGAACAGATTGTACTCGGCGTCCTGAGTCTTGTACCGAAGAGATTTCGGCTCTATCTATCATAGTTGCCGAGATATTTCGAAAAAACCGAGAAATTTGCTAGCCGGGCATTTGTTGAATTTTTAAACTCTGAAGGGTGGAACAGATTGTACTCGGCGTCCTGAGTCTTGTACCGAAGAGATTTCGGCTCTATCTATCATAGTTGCCGAGATATTTCGAAAAAACCGAGAAATTTGCTAGCCGGGCATTTGTTGAATTTTTAAACTCTGAAGGGTGGAACAGATTGTACTCGGCGTCCTGAGTCTTGTACCGAAGAGATTTCGGCTCTATCTATCATAGTTGCCGAGATATTTCGAAAAAACCGAGAAATTTGCTAGCCGGGCATTTGTTGAATTTTTAAACTCTGAAGGGTGGAACAGATTGTACTCGGCGTCCTGAGTCTTGTACCGAAGAGATTTCGGCTCTATCTATCATAGTTGCCGAGATATTTCGAAAAAACCGAGAAATTTGCTAGCCGGGCATTTGTTGAATTTTTAAACTCTGAAGGGTGGAACAGATTGTACTCGGCGTCCTGAGTCTTGTACCGAAGAGATTTCGGCTCTATCTATCATAGTTGCCGAGATATTTCGAAAAAACCGAGAAATTTGCTAGCCGGGCATTTGTTGAATTTTTAAACTCTGAAGGGTGGAACAGATTGTACTCGGCGTCCTGAGTCTTGTACCGAAGAGATTTCGGCTCTATCTATCATAGTTGCCGAGATATTTCGAAAAAACCGAGAAATTTGCTAGCCGGGCATTTGTTGAATTTTTAAACTCTGAAGGGTGGAACAGATTGTACTCGGCGTCCTGAGTCTTGTACCGAAGAGATTTCGGCTCTATCTATCATAGTTGCCGAGATATTTCGAAAAAACCGAGAAATTTGCTAGCCGGGCATTTGTTGAATTTTTAAACTCTGAAGGGTGGAACAGATTGTACTCGGCGTCCTGAGTCTTGTACCGAAGAGATTTCGGCTCTATCTATCATAGTTGCCGAGATATTTCGAAAAAACCGAGAAATTTGCTAGCCGGGCATTTGTTGAATTTTTAAACTCTGAAGGGTGGAACAGATTGTACTCGGCGTCCTGAGTCTTGTACCGAAGAGATTTCGGCTCTATCTATCATAGTTGCCGAGATATTTCGAAAAAACCGAGAAATTTGCTAGCCGGGCATTTGTTGAATTTTTAAACTCTGAAGGGTGGAACAGATTGTACTCGGCGTCCTGAGTCTTGTACCGAAGAGATTTCGGCTCTATCTATCATAGTTGCCGAGATATTTCGAAAAAACCGAGAAATTTGCTAGCCGGGCATTTGTTGAATTTTTAAACTCTGAAGGGTGGAACAGATTGTACTCGGCGTCCTGAGTCTTGTACCGAAGAGATTTCGGCTCTATCTATCATAGTTGCCGAGATATTTCGAAAAAACCGAGAAATTTGCTAGCCGGGCATTTGTTGAATTTTTAAACTCTGAAGGGTGGAACAGATTGTACTCGGCGTCCTGAGTCTTGTACCGAAGAGATTTCGGCTCTATCTATCATAGTTGCCGAGATATTTCGAAAAAACCGAGAAATTTGCTAGCCGGGCATTTGTTGAATTTTTAAACTCTGAAGGGTGGAACAGATTGTACTCGGCGTCCTGAGTCTTGTACCGAAGAGATTTCGGCTCTATCTATCATAGTTGCCGAGATATTTCGAAAAAACCGAGAAATTTGCTAGCCGGGCATTTGTTGAATTTTTAAACTCTGAAGGGTGGAACAGATTGTACTCGGCGTCCTGAGTCTTGTACCGAAGAGATTTCGGCTCTATCTATCATAGTTGCCGAGATATTTCGAAAAAACCGAGAAATTTGCTAGCCGGGCATTTGTTGAATTTTTAAACTCTGAAGGGTGGAACAGATTGTACTCGGCGTCCTGAGTCTTGTACCGAAGAGATTTCGGCTCTATCTATCATAGTTGCCGAGATATTTCGAAAAAACCGAGAAATTTGCTAGCCGGGCATTTGTTGAATTTTTAAACTCTGAAGGGTGGAACAGATTGTACTCGGCGTCCTGAGTCTTGTACCGAAGAGATTTCGGCTCTATCTATCATAGTTGCCGAGATATTTCGAAAAAACCGAGAAATTTGCTAGCCGGGCATTTGTTGAATTTTTAAACTCTGAAGGGTGGAACAGATTGTACTCGGCGTCCTGAGTCTTGTACCGAAGAGATTTCGGCTCTATCTATCATAGTTGCCGAGATATTTCGAAAAAACCGAGAAATTTGCTAGCCGGGCATTTGTTGAATTTTTAAACTCTGAAGGGTGGAACAGATTGTACTCGGCGTCCTGAGTCTTGTACCGAAGAGATTTCGGCTCTATCTATCATAGTTGCCGAGATATTTCGAAAAAACCGAGAAATTTGCTAGCCGGGCATTTGTTGAATTTTTAAACTCTGAAGGGTGGAACAGATTGTACTCGGCGTCCTGAGTCTTGTACCGAAGAGATTTCGGCTCTATCTATCATAGTTGCCGAGATATTTCGAAAAAACCGAGAAATTTGCTAGCCGGGCATTTGTTGAATTTTTAAACTCTGAAGGGTGGAACAGATTGTACTCGGCGTCCTGAGTCTTGTACCGAAGAGATTTCGGCTCTATCTATCATAGTTGCCGAGATATTTCGAAAAAACCGAGAAATTTGCTAGCCGGGCATTTGTTGAATTTTTAAACTCTGAAGGGTGGAACAGATTGTACTCGGCGTCCTGAGTCTTGTACCGAAGAGATTTCGGCTCTATCTATCATAGTTGCCGAGATATTTCGAAAAAACCGAGAAATTTGCTAGCCGGGCATTTGTTGAATTTTTAAACTCTGAAGGGTGGAACAGATTGTACTCGGCGTCCTGAGTCTTGTACCGAAGAGATTTCGGCTCTATCTATCATAGTTGCCGAGATATTTCGAAAAAACCGAGAAATTTGCTAGCCGGGCATTTGTTGAATTTTTAAACTCTGAAGGGTGGAACAGATTGTACTCGGCGTCCTGAGTCTTGTACCGAAGAGATTTCGGCTCTATCTATCATAGTTGCCGAGATATTTCGAAAAAACCGAGAAATTTGCTAGCCGGGCATTTGTTGAATTTTTAAACTCTGAAGGGTGGAACAGATTGTACTCGGCGTCCTGAGTCTTGTACCGAAGAGATTTCGGCTCTATCTATCATAGTTGCCGAGATATTTCGAAAAAACCGAGAAATTTGCTAGCCGGGCATTTGTTGAATTTTTAAACTCTGAAGGGTGGAACAGATTGTACTCGGCGTCCTGAGTCTTGTACCGAAGAGATTTCGGCTCTATCTATCATAGTTGCCGAGATATTTCGAAAAAACCGAGAAATTTGCTAGCCGGGCATTTGTTGAATTTTTAAACTCTGAAGGGTGGAACAGATTGTACTCGGCGTCCTGAGTCTTGTACCGAAGAGATTTCGGCTCTATCTATCATAGTTGCCGAGATATTTCGAAAAAACCGAGAAATTTGCTAGCCGGGCATTTGTTGAATTTTTAAACTCTGAAGGGTGGAACAGATTGTACTCGGCGTCCTGAGTCTTGTACCGAAGAGATTTCGGCTCTATCTATCATAGTTGCCGAGATATTTCGAAAAAACCGAGAAATTTGCTAGCCGGGCATTTGTTGAATTTTTAAACTCTGAAGGGTGGAACAGATTGTACTCGGCGTCCTGAGTCTTGTACCGAAGAGATTTCGGCTCTATCTATCATAGTTGCCGAGATATTTCGAAAAAACCGAGAAATTTGCTAGCCGGGCATTTGTTGAATTTTTAAACTCTGAAGGGTGGAACAGATTGTACTCGGCGTCCTGAGTCTTGTACCGAAGAGATTTCGGCTCTATCTATCATAGTTGCCGAGATATTTCGAAAAAACCGAGAAATTTGCTAGCCGGGCATTTGTTGAATTTTTAAACTCTGAAGGGTGGAACAGATTGTACTCGGCGTCCTGAGTCTTGTACCGAAGAGATTTCGGCTCTATCTATCATAGTTGCCGAGATATTTCGAAAAAACCGAGAAATTTGCTAGCCGGGCATTTGTTGAATTTTTAAACTCTGAAGGGTGGAACAGATTGTACTCGGCGTCCTGAGTCTTGTACCGAAGAGATTTCGGCTCTATCTATCATAGTTGCCGAGATATTTCGAAAAAACCGAGAAATTTGCTAGCCGGGCATTTGTTGAATTTTTAAACTCTGAAGGGTGGAACAGATTGTACTCGGCGTCCTGAGTCTTGTACCGAAGAGATTTCGGCTCTATCTATCATAGTTGCCGAGATATTTCGAAAAAACCGAGAAATTTGCTAGCCGGGCATTTGTTGAATTTTTAAACTCTGAAGGGTGGAACAGATTGTACTCGGCGTCCTGAGTCTTGTACCGAAGAGATTTCGGCTCTATCTATCATAGTTGCCGAGATATTTCGAAAAAACCGAGAAATTTGCTAGCCGGGCATTTGTTGAATTTTTAAACTCTGAAGGGTGGAACAGATTGTACTCGGCGTCCTGAGTCTTGTACCGAAGAGATTTCGGCTCTATCTATCATAGTTGCCGAGATATTTCGAAAAAACCGAGAAATTTGCTAGCCGGGCATTTGTTGAATTTTTAAACTCTGAAGGGTGGAACAGATTGTACTCGGCGTCCTGAGTCTTGTACCGAAGAGATTTCGGCTCTATCTATCATAGTTGCCGAGATATTTCGAAAAAACCGAGAAATTTGCTAGCCGGGCATTTGTTGAATTTTTAAACTCTGAAGGGTGGAACAGATTGTACTCGGCGTCCTGAGTCTTGTACCGAAGAGATTTCGGCTCTATCTATCATAGTTGCCGAGATATTTCGAAAAAACCGAGAAATTTGCTAGCCGGGCATTTGTTGAATTTTTAAACTCTGAAGGGTGGAACAGATTGTACTCGGCGTCCTGAGTCTTGTACCGAAGAGATTTCGGCTCTATCTATCATAGTTGCCGAGATATTTCGAAAAAACCGAGAAATTTGCTAGCCGGGCATTTGTTGAATTTTTAAACTCTGAAGGGTGGAACAGATTGTACTCGGCGTCCTGAGTCTTGTACCGAAGAGATTTCGGCTCTATCTATCATAGTTGCCGAGATATTTCGAAAAAACCGAGAAATTTGCTAGCCGGGCATTTGTTGAATTTTTAAACTCTGAAGGGTGGAACAGATTGTACTCGGCGTCCTGAGTCTTGTACCGAAGAGATTTCGGCTCTATCTATCATAGTTGCCGAGATATTTCGAAAAAACCGAGAAATTTGCTAGCCGGGCATTTGTTGAATTTTTAAACTCTGAAGGGTGGAACAGATTGTACTCGGCGTCCTGAGTCTTGTACCGAAGAGATTTCGGCTCTATCTATCATAGTTGCCGAGATATTTCGAAAAAACCGAGAAATTTGCTAGCCGGGCATTTGTTGAATTTTTAAACTCTGAAGGGTGGAACAGATTGTACTCGGCGTCCTGAGTCTTGTACCGAAGAGATTTCGGCTCTATCTATCATAGTTGCCGAGATATTTCGAAAAAACCGAGAAATTTGCTAGCCGGGCATTTGTTGAATTTTTAAACTCTGAAGGGTGGAACAGATTGTACTCGGCGTCCTGAGTCTTGTACCGAAGAGATTTCGGCTCTATCTATCATAGTTGCCGAGATATTTCGAAAAAACCGAGAAATTTGCTAGCCGGGCATTTGTTGAATTTTTAAACTCTGAAGGGTGGAACAGATTGTACTCGGCGTCCTGAGTCTTGTACCGAAGAGATTTCGGCTCTATCTATCATAGTTGCCGAGATATTTCGAAAAAACCGAGAAATTTGCTAGCCGGGCATTTGTTGAATTTTTAAACTCTGAAGGGTGGAACAGATTGTACTCGGCGTCCTGAGTCTTGTACCGAAGAGATTTCGGCTCTATCTATCATAGTTGCCGAGATATTTCGAAAAAACCGAGAAATTTGCTAGCCGGGCATTTGTTGAATTTTTAAACTCTGAAGGGTGGAACAGATTGTACTCGGCGTCCTGAGTCTTGTACCGAAGAGATTTCGGCTCTATCTATCATAGTTGCCGAGATATTTCGAAAAAACCGAGAAATTTGCTAGCCGGGCATTTGTTGAATTTTTAAACTCTGAAGGGTGGAACAGATTGTACTCGGCGTCCTGAGTCTTGTACCGAAGAGATTTCGGCTCTATCTATCATAGTTGCCGAGATATTTCGAAAAAACCGAGAAATTTGCTAGCCGGGCATTTGTTGAATTTTTAAACTCTGAAGGGTGGAACAGATTGTACTCGGCGTCCTGAGTCTTGTACCGAAGAGATTTCGGCTCTATCTATCATAGTTGCCGAGATATTTCGAAAAAACCGAGAAATTTGCTAGCCGGGCATTTGTTGAATTTTTAAACTCTGAAGGGTGGAACAGATTGTACTCGGCGTCCTGAGTCTTGTACCGAAGAGATTTCGGCTCTATCTATCATAGTTGCCGAGATATTTCGAAAAAACCGAGAAATTTGCTAGCCGGGCATTTGTTGAATTTTTAAACTCTGAAGGGTGGAACAGATTGTACTCGGCGTCCTGAGTCTTGTACCGAAGAGATTTCGGCTCTATCTATCATAGTTGCCGAGATATTTCGAAAAAACCGAGAAATTTGCTAGCCGGGCATTTGTTGAATTTTTAAACTCTGAAGGGTGGAACAGATTGTACTCGGCGTCCTGAGTCTTGTACCGAAGAGATTTCGGCTCTATCTATCATAGTTGCCGAGATATTTCGAAAAAACCGAGAAATTTGCTAGCCGGGCATTTGTTGAATTTTTAAACTCTGAAGGGTGGAACAGATTGTACTCGGCGTCCTGAGTCTTGTACCGAAGAGATTTCGGCTCTATCTATCATAGTTGCCGAGATATTTCGAAAAAACCGAGAAATTTGCTAGCCGGGCATTTGTTGAATTTTTAAACTCTGAAGGGTGGAACAGATTGTACTCGGCGTCCTGAGTCTTGTACCGAAGAGATTTCGGCTCTATCTATCATAGTTGCCGAGATATTTCGAAAAAACCGAGAAATTTGCTAGCCGGGCATTTGTTGAATTTTTAAACTCTGAAGGGTGGAACAGATTGTACTCGGCGTCCTGAGTCTTGTACCGAAGAGATTTCGGCTCTATCTATCATAGTTGCCGAGATATTTCGAAAAAACCGAGAAATTTGCTAGCCGGGCATTTGTTGAATTTTTAAACTCTGAAGGGTGGAACAGATTGTACTCGGCGTCCTGAGTCTTGTACCGAAGAGATTTCGGCTCTATCTATCATAGTTGCCGAGATATTTCGAAAAAACCGAGAAATTTGCTAGCCGGGCATTTGTTGAATTTTTAAACTCTGAAGGGTGGAACAGATTGTACTCGGCGTCCTGAGTCTTGTACCGAAGAGATTTCGGCTCTATCTATCATAGTTGCCGAGATATTTCGAAAAAACCGAGAAATTTGCTAGCCGGGCATTTGTTGAATTTTTAAACTCTGAAGGGTGGAACAGATTGTACTCGGCGTCCTGAGTCTTGTACCGAAGAGATTTCGGCTCTATCTATCATAGTTGCCGAGATATTTCGAAAAAACCGAGAAATTTGCTAGCCGGGCATTTGTTGAATTTTTAAACTCTGAAGGGTGGAACAGATTGTACTCGGCGTCCTGAGTCTTGTACCGAAGAGATTTCGGCTCTATCTATCATAGTTGCCGAGATATTTCGAAAAAACCGAGAAATTTGCTAGCCGGGCATTTGTTGAATTTTTAAACTCTGAAGGGTGGAACAGATTGTACTCGGCGTCCTGAGTCTTGTACCGAAGAGATTTCGGCTCTATCTATCATAGTTGCCGAGATATTTCGAAAAAACCGAGAAATTTGCTAGCCGGGCATTTGTTGAATTTTTAAACTCTGAAGGGTGGAACAGATTGTACTCGGCGTCCTGAGTCTTGTACCGAAGAGATTTCGGCTCTATCTATCATAGTTGCCGAGATATTTCGAAAAAACCGAGAAATTTGCTAGCCGGGCATTTGTTGAATTTTTAAACTCTGAAGGGTGGAACAGATTGTACTCGGCGTCCTGAGTCTTGTACCGAAGAGATTTCGGCTCTATCTATCATAGTTGCCGAGATATTTCGAAAAAACCGAGAAATTTGCTAGCCGGGCATTTGTTGAATTTTTAAACTCTGAAGGGTGGAACAGATTGTACTCGGCGTCCTGAGTCTTGTACCGAAGAGATTTCGGCTCTATCTATCATAGTTGCCGAGATATTTCGAAAAAACCGAGAAATTTGCTAGCCGGGCATTTGTTGAATTTTTAAACTCTGAAGGGTGGAACAGATTGTACTCGGCGTCCTGAGTCTTGTACCGAAGAGATTTCGGCTCTATCTATCATAGTTGCCGAGATATTTCGAAAAAACCGAGAAATTTGCTAGCCGGGCATTTGTTGAATTTTTAAACTCTGAAGGGTGGAACAGATTGTACTCGGCGTCCTGAGTCTTGTACCGAAGAGATTTCGGCTCTATCTATCATAGTTGCCGAGATATTTCGAAAAAACCGAGAAATTTGCTAGCCGGGCATTTGTTGAATTTTTAAACTCTGAAGGGTGGAACAGATTGTACTCGGCGTCCTGAGTCTTGTACCGAAGAGATTTCGGCTCTATCTATCATAGTTGCCGAGATATTTCGAAAAAACCGAGAAATTTGCTAGCCGGGCATTTGTTGAATTTTTAAACTCTGAAGGGTGGAACAGATTGTACTCGGCGTCCTGAGTCTTGTACCGAAGAGATTTCGGCTCTATCTATCATAGTTGCCGAGATATTTCGAAAAAACCGAGAAATTTGCTAGCCGGGCATTTGTTGAATTTTTAAACTCTGAAGGGTGGAACAGATTGTACTCGGCGTCCTGAGTCTTGTACCGAAGAGATTTCGGCTCTATCTATCATAGTTGCCGAGATATTTCGAAAAAACCGAGAAATTTGCTAGCCGGGCATTTGTTGAATTTTTAAACTCTGAAGGGTGGAACAGATTGTACTCGGCGTCCTGAGTCTTGTACCGAAGAGATTTCGGCTCTATCTATCATAGTTGCCGAGATATTTCGAAAAACCGAGAAATTTGCTAGCCGGGCATTTGTTGAATTTTTAAACTCTGAAGGGTGGAACAGATTGTACTCGGCGTCCTGAGTCTTGTACCGAAGAGATTTCGGCTCTATCTATCATAGTTGCCGAGATATTTCGAAAAAACCGAGAAATTTGCTAGCCGGGCATTTGTTGAATTTTTAAACTCTGAAGGGTGGAACAGATTGTACTCGGCGTCCTGAGTCTTGTACCGAAGAGATTTCGGCTCTATCTATCATAGTTGCCGAGATATTTCGAAAAAACCGAGAAATTTGCTAGCCGGGCATTTGTTGAATTTTTAAACTCTGAAGGGTGGAACAGATTGTACTCGGCGTCCTGAGTCTTGTACCGAAGAGATTTCGGCTCTATCTATCATAGTTGCCGAGATATTTCGAAAAAACCGAGAAATTTGCTAGCCGGGCATTTGTTGAATTTTTAAACTCTGAAGGGTGGAACAGATTGTACTCGGCGTCCTGAGTCTTGTACCGAAGAGATTTCGGCTCTATCTATCATAGTTGCCGAGATATTTCGAAAAAACCGAGAAATTTGCTAGCCGGGCATTTGTTGAATTTTTAAACTCTGAAGGGTGGAACAGATTGTACTCGGCGTCCTGAGTCTTGTACCGAAGAGATTTCGGCTCTATCTATCATAGTTGCCGAGATATTTCGAAAAAACCGAGAAATTTGCTAGCCGGGCATTTGTTGAATTTTTAAACTCTGAAGGGTGGAACAGATTGTACTCGGCGTCCTGAGTCTTGTACCGAAGAGATTTCGGCTCTATCTATCATAGTTGCCGAGATATTTCGAAAAACCGAGAAATTTGCTAGCCGGGCATTTGTTGAATTTTTAAACTCTGAAGGGTGGAACAGATTGTACTCGGCGTCCTGAGTCTTGTACCGAAGAGATTTCGGCTCTATCTATCATAGTTGCCGAGATATTTCGAAAAAACCGAGAAATTTGCTAGCCGGGCATTTGTTGAATTTTTAAACTCTGAAGGGTGGAACAGATTGTACTCGGCGTCCTGAGTCTTGTACCGAAGAGATTTCGGCTCTATCTATCATAGTTGCCGAGATATTTCGAAAAACCGAGAAATTTGCTAGCCGGGCATTTGTTGAATTTTTAAACTCTGAAGGGTGGAACAGATTGTACTCGGCGTCCTGAGTCTTGTACCGAAGAGATTTCGGCTCTATCTATCATAGTTGCCGAGATATTTCGAAAAAACCGAGAAATTTGCTAGCCGGGCATTTGTTGAATTTTTAAACTCTGAAGGGTGGAACAGATTGTACTCGGCGTCCTGAGTCTTGTACCGAAGAGATTTCGGCTCTATCTATCATAGTTGCCGAGATATTTCGAAAAAACCGAGAAATTTGCTAGCCGGGCATTTGTTGAATTTTTAAACTCTGAAGGGTGGAACAGATTGTACTCGGCGTCCTGAGTCTTGTACCGAAGAGATTTCGGCTCTATCTATCATAGTTGCCGAGATATTTCGAAAAAACCGAGAAATTTGCTAGCCGGGCATTTGTTGAATTTTTAAACTCTGAAGGGTGGAACAGATTGTACTCGGCGTCCTGAGTCTTGTACCGAAGAGATTTCGGCTCTATCTATCATAGTTGCCGAGATATTTCGAAAAAACCGAGAAATTTGCTAGCCGGGCATTTGTTGAATTTTTAAACTCTGAAGGGTGGAACAGATTGTACTCGGCGTCCTGAGTCTTGTACCGAAGAGATTTCGGCTCTATCTATCATAGTTGCCGAGATATTTCGAAAAACCGAGAAATTTGCTAGCCGGGCATTTGTTGAATTTTTAAACTCTGAAGGGTGGAACAGATTGTACTCGGCGTCCTGAGTCTTGTACCGAAGAGATTTCGGCTCTATCTATCATAGTTGCCGAGATATTTCGAAAAAACCGAGAAATTTGCTAGCCGGGCATTTGTTGAATTTTTAAACTCTGAAGGGTGGAACAGATTGTACTCGGCGTCCTGAGTCTTGTACCGAAGAGATTTCGGCTCTATCTATCATAGTTGCCGAGATATTTCGAAAAAACCGAGAAATTTGCTAGCCGGGCATTTGTTGAATTTTTAAACTCTGAAGGGTGGAACAGATTGTACTCGGCGTCCTGAGTCTTGTACCGAAGAGATTTCGGCTCTATCTATCATAGTTGCCGAGATATTTCGAAAAAACCGAGAAATTTGCTAGCCGGGCATTTGTTGAATTTTTAAACTCTGAAGGGTGGAACAGATTGTACTCGGCGTCCTGAGTCTTGTACCGAAGAGATTTCGGCTCTATCTATCATAGTTGCCGAGATATTTCGAAAAAACCGAGAAATTTGCTAGCCGGGCATTTGTTGAATTTTTAAACTCTGAAGGGTGGAACAGATTGTACTCGGCGTCCTGAGTCTTGTACCGAAGAGATTTCGGCTCTATCTATCATAGTTGCCGAGATATTTCGAAAAAACCGAGAAATTTGCTAGCCGGGCATTTGTTGAATTTTTAAACTCTGAAGGGTGGAACAGATTGTACTCGGCGTCCTGAGTCTTGTACCGAAGAGATTTCGGCTCTATCTATCATAGTTGCCGAGATATTTCGAAAAAACCGAGAAATTTGCTAGCCGGGCATTTGTTGAATTTTTAAACTCTGAAGGGTGGAACAGATTGTACTCGGCGTCCTGAGTCTTGTACCGAAGAGATTTCGGCTCTATCTATCATAGTTGCCGAGATATTTCGAAAAAACCGAGAAATTTGCTAGCCGGGCATTTGTTGAATTTTTAAACTCTGAAGGGTGGAACAGATTGTACTCGGCGTCCTGAGTCTTGTACCGAAGAGATTTCGGCTCTATCTATCATAGTTGCCGAGATATTTCGAAAAACCGAGAAATTTGCTAGCCGGGCATTTGTTGAATTTTTAAACTCTGAAGGGTGGAACAGATTGTACTCGGCGTCCTGAGTCTTGTACCGAAGAGATTTCGGCTCTATCTATCATAGTTGCCGAGATATTTCGAAAAACCGAGAAATTTGCTAGCCGGGCATTTGTTGAATTTTTAAACTCTGAAGGGTGGAACAGATTGTACTCGGCGTCCTGAGTCTTGTACCGAAGAGATTTCGGCTCTATCTATCATAGTTGCCGAGATATTTCGAAAAAACCGAGAAATTTGCTAGCCGGGCATTTGTTGAATTTTTAAACTCTGAAGGGTGGAACAGATTGTACTCGGCGTCCTGAGTCTTGTACCGAAGAGATTTCGGCTCTATCTATCATAGTTGCCGAGATATTTCGAAAAACCGAGAAATTTGCTAGCCGGGCATTTGTTGAATTTTTAAACTCTGAAGGGTGGAACAGATTGTACTCGGCGTCCTGAGTCTTGTACCGAAGAGATTTCGGCTCTATCTATCATAGTTGCCGAGATATTTCGAAAAACCGAGAAATTTGCTAGCCGGGCATTTGTTGAATTTTTAAACTCTGAAGGGTGGAACAGATTGTACTCGGCGTCCTGAGTCTTGTACCGAAGAGATTTCGGCTCTATCTATCATAGTTGCCGAGATATTTCGAAAAACCGAGAAATTTGCTAGCCGGGCATTTGTTGAATTTTTAAACTCTGAAGGGTGGAACAGATTGTACTCGGCGTCCTGAGTCTTGTACCGAAGAGATTTCGGCTCTATCTATCATAGTTGCCGAGATATTTCGAAAAAACCGCTAGCCGGGCTTGCTTGGGCATTTGTTGAATTTTTAAACTCTGAAGGGTGGAACAGATTGTACTCGGCGTCCTGAGTCTTGTACCGAAGAGATTTCGGCTCTATCTATCATAGTTGCCGAGATATTTCGAAAAAACCGAGAAATTTGCTAGCCGGGCATTTGTTGAATTTTTAAACTCTGAAGGGTGGAACAGATTGTACTCGGCGTCCTGAGTCTTGTACCGAAGAGATTTCGGCTCTATCTATCATAGTTGCCGAGATATTTCGAAAAACCGAGAAATTTGCTAGCCGGGCATTTGTTGAATTTTTAAACTCTGAAGGGTGGAACAGATTGTACTCGGCGTCCTGAGTCTTGTACCGAAGAGATTTCGGCTCTATCTATCATAGTTGCCGAGATATTTCGAAAAACCGAGAAATTTGCTAGCCGGGCATTTGTTGAATTTTTAAACTCTGAAGGGTGGAACAGATTGTACTCGGCGTCCTGAGTCTTGTACCGAAGAAGATTTTTCTCTATCTATCATAGTTGCCGAGATATTTCGAGACCGAGAAATTTGCTAGCCGGGCATTTGCTGAATTTTTAAACTCTGAAGGGTGAAACAGATTGTACTCGGCGTCCTGAGTCTTGTACCGAAGAGATTCCGGCTCTATCTATCATAGTTGCCGAGATATTTCGAAAAAACCGAGAAAGATGCTAGCCGGGCATTTGTTGAATTTTTAAACTCTGAAGGGTGGAACAGATTGTACTCGGCGTCCTGAGTCTTGTACCGAAGAGATTTCGGCTCTATCTATCATAGTTGCCGAGATATTTCGAAAAACCGAGAAATTTGCTAGCCGGGCATTTGTTGAATTTTTAAACTCTGAAGGGTGGAACAGATTGTACTCGGCGTCCTGAGTCTTGTACCGAAGAGATTTCGGCTCTATCTATCATAGTTGCCGAGATATTTCGAAAAAACCGAGAAATTTGCTAGCCGGGCATTTGTTGAATTTTTAAACTCTGAAGGGTGGAACAGATTGTACTCGGCGTCCTGAGTCTTGTACCGAAGAGATTTCGGCTCTATCTATCATAGTTGCCGAGATATTTCGAAAAAACCGAGAAATTTGCTAGCCGGGCATTTGTTGAATTTTTAAACTCTGAAGGGTGGAACAGATTGTACTCGGCGTCCTGAGTCTTGTACCGAAGAGATTTCGGCTCTATCTATCATAGTTGCCGAGATATTTCGAAAAACCGAGAAATTTGCTAGCCGGGCATTTGTTGAATTTTTAAACTCTGAAGGGTGGAACAGATTGTACTCGGCGTCCTGAGTCTTGTACCGAAGAGATTTCGGCTCTATCTATCATAGTTGCCGAGATATTTCGAAAAAACCGAGAAATTTGCTAGCCGGGCATTTGTTGAATTTTTAAACTCTGAAGGGTGGAACAGATTGTACTCGGCGTCCTGAGTCTTGTACCGAAGAGATTTCGGCTCTATCTATCATAGTTGCCGAGATATTTCGAAAAAACCGAGAAATTTGCTAGCCGGGCATTTGTTGAATTTTTAAACTCTGAAGGGTGGAACAGATTGTACTCGGCGTCCTGAGTCTTGTACCGAAGAGATTTCGGCTCTATCTATCATAGTTGCCGAGATATTTCGAAAAAACCGAGAAATTTGCTAGCCGGGCATTTGTTGAATTTTTAAACTCTGAAGGGTGGAACAGATTGTACTCGGCGTCCTGAGTCTTGTACCGAAGAGATTTCGGCTCTATCTATCATAGTTGCCGAGATATTTCGAAAAAACCGAGAAATTTGCTAGCCGGGCATTTGTTGAATTTTTAAACTCTGAAGGGTGGAACAGATTGTACTCGGCGTCCTGAGTCTTGTACCGAAGAGATTTCGGCTCTATCTCTCTATAGTTGCCGAGATATTTCGAAAAAACCGAAAATTTGCTAGCCGGCCATTTGCATGAATTTTTAAACTCTGAAGGGTGGAACAGATTGTACTCGGCGTCCTGAGTCTTGTACCGAAGAGATTTCGGCTCTATCTATCATAGTTGCCGAGATATTTCGAAAAAACCGAGAAATTTGCTAGCCGGGCATTTGTTGAATTTTTAAACTCTGAAGGGTGGAACAGATTGTACTCGGCGTCCTGAGTCTTGTACCGAAGAGATTTCGGCTCTATCTATCATAGTTGCCGAGATATTTCGAAAAAACCGAGAAATTTGCTAGCCGGGCATTTGTTGAATTTTTAAACTCTGAAGGGTGGAACAGATTGTACTCGGCGTCCTGAGTCTTGTACCGAAGAGATTTCGGCTCTATCTATCATAGTTGCCGAGATATTTCGAAAAAACCGAAAATTTGCTAGCCGGGCATTTGTTGAATTTTTAAACTCTGAAGGGTGGAACAGATTGTACTCGGCGTCCTGAGTCTTGTACCGAAGAGATTTCGGCTCTATCTATCATAGTTGCCGAGATATTTCGAAAAAACCGAGAAATTTGCTAGCCGGGCATTTGTTGAATTTTTAAACTCTGAAGGGTTGACTCACGATTGTACTCGGCGTCCTGAGTCTTGTACCGAAGAGATTTCGGCTCTATCTATCATAGTTGCCGAGATATTTCGAAAAAACCGAGAAATTTGCTAGCCGGGCATTTGTTGAATTTTTAAACTCTGAAGGGTGGAACAGATTGTACTCGGCGTCCTGAGTCTTGTACCGAAGAGATTTCGGCTCTATCTATCATAGTTGCCGAGATATTTCGAAAAACCGAGAAATTTGCTAGCCGGGCATTTGTTGAATTTTTAAACTCTGAAGGGTGGAACAGATTGTACTCGGCGTCCTGAGTCTTGTACCGAAGAGATTTCGGCTCTATCTATCATAGTTGCCGAGATATTTCGAAAAACCGAGAAATTTGCTAGCCGGGCATTTGTTGAATTTTTAAACTCTGAAGGGTGGAACAGATTGTACTCGGCGTCCTGAGTCTTGTACCGAAGAGATTTCGGCTCTATCTATCATAGTTGCCGAGATATTTCGAAAAACCGAGAAATTTGCTAGCCGGGCATTTGGGCATTTTTAAACTCTGAAGGGTGGAACAGATTGTACTCGGCGTCCTGAGTCTGTGTACCGAAGAGATTTCGGCTCTAGTCTTGTTTGCCGAGATATTTCGAAAAACCTCGTCTCTTGCTAGCCGGGTTCATTTGTCGAATTTTTAAACTCTGAAGGGTGGAACAGATTGTACTCGGCGTCCTGAGTCTTGTACCGAAGAGATTTCGGCTCTATCTTTCATAGTTGCCGAGATATTTCGAAAATCCGAGAAATTTGCTTGCCGGGCATTTGTCGAATTTTTACTTCGGTCTGAGCCGGAACAAATTGTACTCGGCGTCCTGAGTTTGTACCGAAGAGATTTCGGCTCTGAACTTTCAGGTAGTTGCCGAGATATTCGTAGGTCCGTCGCAACCGGTGATTGGCGAGCATTTTCGTGAATACCTCCTTGTCTTTGCGTTGCCTTTGATTGTCGAACCGAGAAATCGGCTGCCGGGCAGTTGTTGAATTTTTCGGCTCTGAAGGGTGGAGACATTTTGATACTCGGCGTCCTGAGGTCTTGTACCGTCGAATTTCGGACTCAATCGGTCATAGGCCGAGATATTTCGAAAAACCGAGAAACTTGCTAGCCGGGCATTTGTTGTTTTTAAATCGGAAGGGTGGAACAGGTTGTACTCGGCGTCCTGAGTCGGTACCGAAGAGATTTCGGCTGCTATCTATCATAGTTGCCGAGATATTTCGAAAAACCGAGAAATTTGCTAGCCGGGCATTTGTTGAATTTTTAAACTCTGAAGGGTGGAACAGATTGTACTCGGCGTCCTGAGTCTTGTACCGAAGAGATTTCGGCTCTATCTATCATAGTTGCCGAGATATTTCGAAAAACCGAGAAATTTGCTAGCCGGGCATTTGTTGAATTTTTAAACTCTGAAGGGTGGAACAGATTGTACTCGGCGTCCTGAGTCTTGTACCGAAGAGATTTCGGCTCTATCTATCATAGTTGCCGAGATATTTCGAAAAAACCGAGAAATTTGCTAGCCGGGCATTTGTTGAATTTTTAAACTCTGAAGGGTGGAACAGATTGTACTCGGCGTCCTGAGTCTTGTACCGAAGAGATTTCGGCTCTATCTATCATAGTTGCCGAGATATTTCGAAAAACCGAGAAATTTGCTAGCCGGGCATTTGTTGAATTTTTAAACTCTGAAGGGTGGAACAGATTGTACTCGGCGTCCTGAGTCTTGTACCGAAGAGATTTCGGCTCTATCTATCATAGTTGCCGAGATATTTCGAAAAAACCGAGAAATTTGCTAGCCGGGCATTTGTTGAATTTTTAAACTCTGAAGGGTGGAACAGATTGTACTCGGCGTCCTGAGTCTTGTACCGAAGAGATTTCGGCTCTATCTATCATAGTTGCCGAGATATTTCGAAAAAACGAGAAATTTGCTAGCCGGGCATTTGTTGAATTTTTAAACTCTGAAGGTGTGGAACAGATTGTACTCGGCGTCCTGAGTCTTGTACCGAAGAGATTTCGGCTCTATCTATCATAGTTGCCGAGATATTTCGAAAAAACCGAGAAATTTGCTAGCCGGGCATTTGTTGAATTTTTAAACTCTGAAGGGTGGAACAGATTGTACTCGGCGTCCTGAGTCTTGTACCGAAGAGATTTCGGCTCTATCGATCATAGTTGCCGAGATATTTCGAAAAACCGAGAAATTTGCTAGCCGGGCGAATTGTTGAATTTTTAAACTCTGCCGGGCGGATCAGATTGTACTCGGCGTCCCTCTGACCACGGGTCGGGTCTATCTGCGTAGCTGCCGAGATATTTCGGTAAACCGAGATATTTCCGCCGATCCGCAATTGTGAAGCCGAGATATTTCGCTGAAGGGTCGCTCAGAAGCCACACATTGGACGACCCGTCGATGTCCAGGTACCGAAGAGATTTCGGCTCTATCTCCTCATAGAGTGCCGAGATATTTCGAAAAACCGAGAAATTTGCTAGCCGGGCCATTTGTTGAATTTTTAAACTCAGAAGGGTGGAACAGATTGTAGACTCGGCGTCCTGAGTCTTGTACCGAAGAGATTTCGGCTCTATCTATCCACTTGCCGAGATATTTCGAAAAAACCGAGAAATTTGCTAGCCGGGCATTTGTTGAATTTTTAAACTCTGAAGGGTGGACCAGATTGTACTCGGCGTCCTGAGTCTTGTACCGAAGGTGATTTCGGCTCTATCTATCATAGTTGCCGAGATATTTCGAAAAAACCGAGAAATTTGCTAGCCGGGCATTTGTTGAATTTTTAAACTCTGAAGGGTGGAACAGATTGTACTCGGCGTCCTGAGTCTTGTACCGAAGAGATTTCGGCTCTATCTCTATCATAGTTGCCGAGATATTTCGAAAAAACCGAGAAATTTGCTAGCCGGGCATTTGTTGAATTTTTAAACTCTGAAGGGTGGAACAGATTGTAC
>CM043021.1:1906185-1947503 GCA_023690525.1 Holotrichia oblita
GGCTGTTTATGTCGGTCTGGTGTCGCCGATTCGGATCACCTTGACCGATCGCTCACAATGCTAAAACCGCTTTAAATCCGTGTAGTATAGCCGTAACCCGAACGGTATCGTCGACAGGACACGTCTGCGCTACTATCTGGCACGGAACGGCACGCCGGAAGTGTTAATACGTCCATTTTACCTGGACACCAGGCGCGATGCCGGACGAATTTTCGCGCCCTTTTTCGAAGAGCGAAGTGACACTACCCTGGTCCGTCAGGCGGAACGCAGAGCTCTTCCCTGCTCCCGGTTCGTATATTGGCTATTTTATAGAGCTTTTGAGGTTATGTACGGAATGAATCTCTTACGTATACTTTTATTCGTATTTTCTTAATTAGATGTTGATTTTCAGAGGGGCCGGAGGTATCAGTATGGCCGGTGGATAGCCCTGCTTCCATCTAGGCCCGGAAACGCTAACGGAAAATCGTACCTTGCCTGTGAAAATAGCATGCGAAGTTGTGGGTTGTGGAAAAAACACAAACACAAACCTTCCTGAGCCGTTTGTTGACTGTGTTTCGCAGGATAATAATCGCTATGATGATGTTTAGAGGTACCTACATTTATTATACGATAGTAGTAGTAGTAGTAGTAGTAGTTGAGGACAATACGTAGTCTGTACTGTAATTGTTCAAGTACCGTCCTTCCTATTTCTTAACAAGACATAAGTTGTTTACGTGAATGTTGTAACGTAACGTTTAGGTACAATATGCTAGATATAGACTACAGACGATCTGACGCATCATTATAGCGTCGCATGTAACCCTTAACTTTGCCGTAGGTTTCAGTTGTTCATAGGTAATGATTTTGCTACTGCATGCTCCGTAACTTTCTTGCTGCCTTTTTCATTACCTACGGACAGCTAGCACGGTGTAGTATTGCAGATAACATCCTCACACGTAAAGGTGGGTGCTTATAGCTTTACGCTTCCTTATTTGCAATCAGCTAAAGCACCACGCTTCGACAGCAGTTAACACATCTATTAGATATGAATATGAATTTACAGCGTTGCTTGCTACCGCCAGGGGCGTCGAATGTAGTGCCGATCTTCCAGACTTGATGGATGGATGGACGGACGGACGGTTGGTTGCGATAACTTAGAGGGTTGAACTCTGCCTTCCTACTACGTACTACGTAATAGGTAGTGACGGGACCGTATATATGTAGAATGAAAATGGACGGAGACGAATGGTAGTAGGTATATACGAGCGGACTAGTCGGGCATTTGTAGAATTCTTAAACTCTCCTTTTAAACTGTTACAGATTGTTACTGATGGTCCTTTGGAGCGTCGGCGTCGTACCGAAGAGATTTCGGTTCTATCTCCCATAATGGTGGAGATATCGCGAGAGAAAAACCTGTTTTTTTTGTTAATTAAAAAATTATTTGGACGTCCCCTAAACTGTTTCTAACACATGGCCCGTTCATTTTCGTCAATAATAGGACGGCTAACGCGGCCGTCAGGCGCGCCTAATCCCTGATTAGTTTACGTAGATCAGCTAGCTAGTGCCGATCTGTCTGGATATTTTGTTAATTAGAAAATTGTTTGGACGTCCCTAAACTGTTTCTAACACATGGGCCGTTCATTTTCGTCAATAATAGGACGGCTAACGCGGCCGTCAGGCGCGCCTAACCGGCTGATTAGTTTACGTAGATCAGCTAGCTATTGCCGATCTGTCTGGGTATTTTGTTAATTAGAGAATTCTTTGGACGTCCCCTAAACTGTTTCTAACACATGGGCCGTTCATTTTCGTCAATAATAGGACGGCTAACGCGGCCGTCAGGCGCGCCTAATCCTGATTAGTTTACGTAGATCAGCTAGCTAGTGCCGATCTGTCTGGATATTTTGTTAATTAGAAAATTGTTTGGACGTCCCCTAAACTGTTTCTAACACATGGGCCGTTCATTTTCGTCAATAATAGGACGGCTAACGCGGCCGTCAGGCGCGCCTAACCGGCTGATTAGTTTACGTAGATCAGCTAGCTATTGCCGATCTGTCTGGGTATTTTGTTAATTAGAGAATTCTTTGGACGTCCCCTAAACTGTTTCTAACACATGGGCCGTTCATTTTCGTCAATAATAGGACGGCTAACGCGGCCGTCAGGCGCGCTAATCCCTGATTAGTTTACGTAGATCAGCTAGCTAGTGCCGATCTGTCTGGATATTTTGTTAATTAGAAAATTGTTTGGACGTCCCCTAAACTGTTTCTAACACATGGGCCGTTCATTTTCGTCAATAATAGGACGGCTAACGCGGCCGTCAGGCGCGCCTAATCCCTGATTAGTTTACGTAGATCAGCTAGCTAGTGCCGATCTGTCTGGATATTTTGTTAATTAGAAAATTGTTTGGACGTCCCCTAAACTGTTTCTAACACATGGGCCGTTCATTTTCGTCAATAATAGGACGGCTAACGCGGCCGTCAGGCGCGCCTAACCGCCTGATTAGTTTACGTAGATCAGCTAGCTATTGCCGATCTGTCTGGATATTTTGTTAATTAGAAAATCGTTTGGAGGTCCCCTAAACTGTTTCTAACACATGGGCCGTTCATTTTCGTCAATAATAGGACGGCTGCTAACGCGGACGTTAGGTGCGCGTAACCGCGTGCATAGTTTACGGGAGTTCAGCTAGCTATGGCGGCTGCGGCCCTGTCTGGAAACTTTGTTAGCGACGGAATTGTTTAGACTTCTCCTAAACCATTATTTCTAAGCCCGGTGCCGATCATTTTCGTCACTGATGAGACGACTAAGGCTAAGGCCGTTACGGGAGCAGCATAACCGTCGGAGTAGTTTTGCAGATCAGCTGGCCGTTGATGATGACCATCTAAGCTCTATCACCTTGTATACATACTATATATACTCAATAAAGACTTCGAATTATATGTATATATCGTGTTTGATTTACATATTAGCGGGTAAATACAGCTATAAATAAATATAGGCATGGGATGGTTGGGTTTCCCGTCGTTACGCAACTTAAATCACGGTCGTGTATATTGGGTTGCCGACGCGTGAGATATTCAGGCGCTATATATTAACGCCGTTAGAAAGTATCATTATTCGGTGAACGGAGAAACGGTCAGATCTCGTGCGTTTAAAAGGTTCCATATGAAAAACTGGTGGTAATTCTAATCGTATACGTCGGTTCTGGACTTGCAAACTTCGCTAATAACTAATTTCGTTATAAATTAAAAATTCTGACGTATTTACCGCCATCTCGGGGGCGGTGACTGTATTAGTCCGCTAGCGACTAGCGGAGTAACGCACCACATGGAATTGTAGGGATCTAGAGAGGGACTAGCCGACGTCCATCGTTTCAGCCGTCGCACCCGAGATGGCGCCAGCTTCAATGGAATTTAATAAATTTATCTTTTCAATTATTTATCGAATTTAATTCCGTTTTAACCTCTTTTTACGGCAACGTTCCCATTCTATTCGGATAGCAGACAATAAATTCTGTCTATTAATCGTTTTAATACGCATTGTCATCTGCAGGAAGACGTCTTATTAAAGATTACGTACATCAGCAACTCACAATATGTACCATACGTATCTAATACAATGTATTCCTTTAATATTAATTAGGTCAATAAACTCGATAATTGATTGGTATTTAATTATTTATTTACATATTCTATTGACCTACAAGCGGAAATAAATTGGGAATTAAAAGGTAACTAGGTAAGTACTACCGTGAGTATTTGACGTTTTCAAATGAAAAACCGAAGATTTAGTTTTCTTTTAAACAAATTCCGCACGAAAAACTGCTATAATTCTTAATCGTATGCGTTGTATAGCGAAATAAAATTGAATTTTTATTTGAATAAAATTAGTACGCCTAGTCGACGGCTGGGGGCAGCACGAGCTGATTTTGGGACGAGGGTACGTTCACCTATGGCTGTTTATGTCGGTCTGGTGTCGCCGATTCGGATCACCTTGACCGATCGCTCACAATGCTAAAACCGCTTTAAATCCGTGTAGTATAGCCGTAACCCGAACGGTATCGTCGACAGGACACGTCTGCGCTACTATCTGGCACGGAACGGCACGCCGGAAGTGTTAATACGTCCATTTTACCTGGACACCAGGCGCGATGCCGGACGAATTTTCGCGCCCTTTTTCGAAGAGCGAAGTGACACTACCCTGGTCCGTCAGGCGGAACGCAGAGCTCTTCCCTGCTCCCGGTTCGTATATTGGCTATTTTATAGAGCTTTTGAGGTTATGTACGGAATGAATCCATGGATGTATTATATATGGATAGCGTCTAATATACTAAACAAGTGCAGCGCATTGACTCCAACATTAGAGTGAGAGGTTGCACAAGTGAGATAGAGCTAGAATAGGCAAAGGATTCATATACGTCCATAAGATTTACATTGTTATTTTGGTTTCGTTTAGGTATTTATCCGTTTATCTCGTTTAATATTGATCGGATACCGACTTAAATATATGAAATGCGTAGCGGAATAAATAGAGAATAGCTTGTAGTTTGGTTTTTATTATAGATACCTAAGTAAATACTATTAAATATATTAAGAAAGCCCATCAATGCGTTTCCCCATATAGGTATGAAATATATGTTAAATCTTCCGCACAAATAATATATAATACTTACCTTTTAGCGTTATATGGATAAGGTGGTGCATAAAAAATATTCGTAAGCAAGATTTTCCCAATATATTGAAATTGATTTTTAAAGTGATTTATGGGATATTGATAATCTTTGTGCCAAAAATCAGAAAACTATTTTCAATATCTTTGTCTCAGGTATTGGCGCGTGAAATATACAATTACAGACACGTTAAAATTGGATAAAACAAGACATGTAGATGTCTTGTTTTATCCAATTTTAACGTGTCTGTAATATTGTACTTTAATATTTTAACATTCTTTTAACTATAGAGATAAACCAATTAGTCAATGCCCATTTTGGTGATGTATTCATTTTGAATCTGAGAGGTCATTTATTTTCTGGCTATGACGATGAACTAACAGTTCGAAACCGGTAGCCTCTAAGGTTTTATTAAAGAAAATTGTGAGAAAGGACCATAATTCTTTTACTATTTATTTAAACATTACTCGCACAGAATCCACCATGGAATCTCATTAATATTTTAACGTTTGTTTAAATTTGAGCAATACATTTTTTTCTTTGTTAATAAGAATTAATTTTTAATTTAGTTTATTTCATGCTCATTATACGATGTATTATTATATATTCCTTTAGTTTATGGTAATTGTATATTTCACGCGCCAATACCTGAGACAAAGATATTGAAAATAGTTTTCTGATTTTTGGCAGAAAGATTATCAATATCCCATAAATCACTTTAAAAATCAATTTCATTTAATATATTGGGAAAATCTTGCTTACGAATATTTTTTATGCACCACCTTACCCATATAACGCTAAAAGGTAAGTATTATATATTATTTGTGCGGAAGATTTAACATATATTTCATACCTATATGGGGAAACGCATTGATGGGCTTGCTTAATATATTTAATAGTATTTACTTAGGTATCTATAATAAAAACCAAAGTACAAGTTATTCTCTATTTATTCCGCTACGCATTTCATATATTTAAGTCGGTATCCGATCAATATTAAACGAGATAAACGGATAAATACCTAAACGAAACCAAAATAACAATGTAATTCTTATGGGCGTATATGAATCCTTTGCCTATTCTAGCTCTATCTCACTTGTGCAACCTCTCACTTTAATGTTAGAGTCAATCCGTGAACAGAATGCGCTATCCATATAATAATACATCCATGAATGAATCTCTTACGTATACTTTTATTCGTATTTTCTTAATTAGATGTTGATTTTCAGAGGGGCCGGAGGTATCAGTATGGCCGGTGGATAGAACTGCTTCCATCTAGGCCCGGAAACGCTAACGGAAAATCGTACCTTGCCTGTGAAAATAGCATGCGAAGTTGTGGGTTGTGGAAAAAACACAAACACAAACCTTCCTGAGCCGTTTGTTGACTGTGTTTCGCAGGATAATAATCGCTATGATGATGTTTAGAGGTACCTACATTTATTATACGATAGTAGTAGTAGTAGTAGTAGTAGTTGAGGACAATACGTAGTCTGTACTGTAATTGTTCAAGTACCGTCCTTCCTATTTCTTAACAAGACATAAGTTGTTTACGTGAATGTTGTAACGTAACGTTTAGGTACAATATGCTAGATATAGACTACAGACGATCTGACGCATCATTATAGCGTCGCATGTAACCCTTAACTTTGCCGTAGGTTTCAGTTGTTCATAGGTAATGATTTTGCTACTGCATGTCCGTAACTTTCTTGCTGCCTTTTTCATTACCTACGGACAGCTAGCACGGTGTAGTATTGCAGATAACATCCTCACACGTAAAGGTGGGTGCTTATAGCTTTACGCTTCCTTCTTATTTGCAATCAGCTACGCTTACCACGCTTCGACAGCAGTTAACACATCTATTAGATATGAATATGAATTTACAGCGTTGCTTGCTACCGCCAGGGGCGTCGAATGTAGTGCCGATCTTCCAGACTTGATGGATGGATGGACGGACGGACGGTTGGTTGCGAT
Organism: Holotrichia oblita; assembly: GCA_023690525.1. NCBI lineage: Eukaryota > Metazoa > Arthropoda > Insecta > Coleoptera > Scarabaeidae > Holotrichia > Holotrichia oblita. The sequence goes on from CM043021.1 coordinate 1,912,799, forward strand.
AACTTAGAGGGTTGAACTCTGCCTTCCTACTACGTACTACGTAATAGGTAGTGACGGGACCGTATATATGTAGAATGAAAATGGACGGAGACGAATGGTAGTAGGTATATACGAGCGGACTAGTCGGGCATTTGTAGAATTCTTAAACTCTCCTTTTAAACTGTTACAGATTGTTACTGATGGTCCTTTGGAGCGTCGGCGTCGTACCGAAGAGATTTCGGTTCTATCTCCCATAATGGTGGAGATATCGCGAGAGAAAAACCTGTTTTTTTTGTTAATTAAAAAATTATTTGGACGTCCCCTAAACTGTTTCTAACACATGGCCCGTTCATTTTCGTCAATAATAGGACGGCTAACGCGGCCGTCAGGCGCGCCTAATCCCCTGATTAGTTTACGTAGATCAGCTAGCTAGTGCCGATCTGTCTGGATATTTTGTTAATTAGAAAATTGTTTGGACGTCCCCTAAACTGTTTCTAACACATGGGCCGTTCATTTTCGTCAATAATAGGACGGCTAACGCGGCCGTCAGGCGCGCCTAACCGGCTGATTAGTTTACGTAGATCAGCTAGCTATTGCCGATCTGTCTGGGTATTTTGTTAATTAGAGAATTCTTTGGACGTCCCCTAAACTGTTTCTAACACATGGGCCGTTCATTTTCGTCAATAATAGGACGGCTAACGCGGCCGTCAGGCGCGCCTAATCCCTGATTAGTTTACGTAGATCAGCTAGCTAGTGCCGATCTGTCTGGATATTTTGTTAATTAGAAAATTGTTTGGACGTCCCCTAAACTGTTTCTAACACATGGGCCGTTCATTTTCGTCAATAATAGGACGGCTAACGCGGCCGTCAGGCGCGCCTAACCGGCTGATTAGTTTACGTAGATCAGCTAGCTATTGCCGATCTGTCTGGGTATTTTGTTAATTAGAGAATTCTTTGGACGTCCCCTAAACTGTTTCTAACACATGGGCCGTTCATTTTCGTCAATAATAGGACGGCTAACGCGGCCGTCAGGCGCGCCTAATCCCTGATTAGTTTACGTAGATCAGCTAGCTAGTGCCGATCTGTCTGGATATTTTGTTAATTAGAAAATTGTTTGGACGTCCCCTAAACTGTTTCTAACACATGGGCCGTTCATTTTCGTCAATAATAGGACGGCTAACGCGGCCGTCAGGCGCGCCTAATCCCCTGATTAGTTTACGTAGATCAGCTAGCTAGTGCCGATCTGTCTGGATATTTTGTTAATTAGAAAATTGTTTGGACGTCCCTAAACTGTTTCTAACACATGGGCCGTTCATTTTCGTCAATAATAGGACGGCTAACGCGGCCGTCAGGCGCGCCTAACCGGCTGATTAGTTTACGTAGATCAGCTAGCTATTGCCGATCTGTCTGGGTATTTTGTTAATTAGAGAATTCTTTGGACGTCCCCTAAACTGTTTCTAACACATGGGCCGTTCATTTTCGTCAATAATAGGACGGCTAACGCGGCCGTCAGGCGCGCCTAATCCCCTGATTAGTTTACGTAGATCAGCTAGCTAGTGCCGATCTGTCTGGATATTTTGTTAATTAGAAAATTGTTTGGACGTCCCCTAAACTGTTTCTAACACATGGGCCGTTCATTTTCGTCAATAATAGGACGGCTAACGCGGCCGTCAGGCGCGCCTAACCGGCTGATTAGTTTACGTAGATCAGCTAGCTATTGCCGATCTGTCTGGGTATTTTGTTAATTAGAGAATTCTTTGGACGTCCCCTAAACTGTTTCTAACACATGGGCCGTTCATTTTCGTCAATAATAGGACGGCTAACGCGGCCGTCAGGCGCGCCTAATCCCCTGATTAGTTTACGTAGATCAGCTAGCTAGTGCCGATCTGTCTGGATATTTTGTTAATTAGAAAATTGTTTGGACGTCCCCTAAACTGTTTCTAACACATGGGCCGTTCATTTTCGTCAATAATAGGACGGCTAACGCGGCCGTCAGGCGCGCCTAATCCCCTGATTAGTTTACGTAGATCAGCTAGCTAGTGCCGATCTGTCTGGATATTTTGTTAATTAGAAAATTGTTTGGACGTCCCCTAAACTGTTTCTAACACATGGGCCGTTCATTTTCGTCAATAATAGGACGGCTAACGCGGCCGTCAGGCGCGCCTAACCGCCTGATTAGTTTACGTAGATCAGCTAGCTATTGCCGATCTGTCTGGATATTTTGTTAATTAGAAAATCGTTTGGAGGTCCCCTAAACTGTTTCTAACACATGGGCCGTTCATTTTCGTCAATAATAGGACGGCTGCTAACGCGGACGTTAGGTGCGCGTAACCGCGTGCATAGTTTACGGGAGTTCAGCTAGCTATGGCGGCTGCGGCCCTGTCTGGAAACTTTGTTAGCGACGGAATTGTTTAGACTTCTCCTAAACCATTATTTCTAAGCCCGGTGCCGATCATTTTCGTCACTGATGAGACGACTAAGGCTAAGGCCGTTACGGGAGCAGCATAACCGTCGGAGTAGTTTTGCAGATCAGCTGGCCGTTGATGATGACCATCTAAGCTCTATCACCTTGTATACATACTATATATACTCAATAAAGACTTCGAATTATATGTATATATCGTGTTTGATTTACATATTAGCGGGTAAATACAGCTATAAATAAATATAGGCATGGGATGGTTGGGTTTCCCGTCGTTACGCAACTTAAATCACGGTCGTGTATATTGGGTTGCCGACGCGTGAGATATTCAGGCGCTATATATTAACGCCGTTAGAAAGTATCATTATTCGGTGAACGGAGAAACGGTCAGATCTCGTGCGTTTAAAAGGTTCCATATGAAAAACTGGTGGTAATTCTAATCGTATACGTCGGTTCTGGACTTGCAAACTTCGCTAATAACTAATTTCGTTATAAATTAAAAATTCTGACGTATTTACCGCCATCTCGGGGGCGGTGACTGTATTAGTCCGCTAGCGACTAGCGGAGTAACGCACCACATGGAATTGTAGGGATCTAGAGAGGGACTAGCCGACGTCCATCGTTTCAGCCGTCGCTCCCGAGATGGCGCCAGCTTCAATGGAATTTAATAAATTTATCTTTTCAATTATTTATCGAATTTAATTCCGTTTTAACCTCTTTTTACGGCAACGTTCCCATTCTATTCGGATAGCAGACAATAAATTCTGTCTATTAATCGTTTTAATACGCATTGTCATCTGCAGGAAGACGTCTTATTAAAGATTACGTACATCAGCAACTCACAATATGTACCATACGTATCTAATACAATGTATTCCTTTAATATTAATTAGGTCAATAAACTCGATAATTGATTGGTATTTAATTATTTATTTACATATTCTATTGACCTACAAGCGGAAATAAATTGGGAATTAAAAGGTAACTAGGTAAGTACTACCGTGAGTATTTGACGTTTTCAAATGAAAAACCGAAGATTTAGTTTTCTTTTAAACAAATTCCGCACGAAAAACTGCTATAATTCTTAATCGTATGCGTTGTATAGCGAAATAAAATTGAATTTTTATTTGAATAAAATTAGTACGCCTAGTCGACGGCTGGGGGCAGCACGAGCTGATTTTGGGACGAGGGTACGTTCACCTATGGCTGTTTATGTCGGTCTGGTGTCGCCGATTCGGATCACCTTGACCGATCGCTCACAATGCTAAAACCGCTTTAAATCCGTGTAGTATAGCCGTAACCCGAACGGTATCGTCGACAGGACACGTCTGCGCTACTATCTGGCACGGAACGGCACGCCGGAAGTGTTAATACGTCCATTTTACCTGGACACCAGGCGCGATGCCGGACGAATTTTCGCGCCCTTTTTCGAAGAGCGAAGTGACACTACCCTGGTCCGTCAGGCGGAACGCAGAGCTCTTCCCTGCTCCCGGTTCGTATATTGGCTATTTTATAGAGCTTTTGAGGTTATGTACGGAATGAATCTCTTACGTATACTTTTATTCGTATTTTCTTAATTAGATGTTGATTTTCAGAGGGGCCGGAGGTATCAGTATGGCCGGTGGATAGAACTGCTTCCATCTAGGCCCGGAAACGCTAACGGAAAATCGTACCTTGCCTGTGAAAATAGCATGCGAAGTTGTGGGTTGTGGAAAAAACACAAACACAAACCTTCCTGAGCCGTTTGTTGACTGTGTTTCGCAGGATAATAATCGCTATGATGATGTTTAGAGGTACCTACATTTATTATACGATAGTAGTAGTAGTAGTAGTAGTAGTTGAGGACAATACGTAGTCTGTACTGTAATTGTTCAAGTACCGTCCTTCCTATTTCTTAACAAGACATAAGTTGTTTACGTGAATGTTGTAACGTAACGTTTAGGTACAATATGCTAGATATAGACTACAGACGATCTGACGCATCATTATAGCGTCGCATGTAACCCTTAACTTTGCCGTAGGTTTCAGTTGTTCATAGGTAATGATTTTGCTACTGCATGCTCCGTAACTTTCTTGCTGCCTTTTTCATTACCTACGGACAGCTAGCACGGTGTAGTATTGCAGATAACATCCTCACACGTAAAGGTGGGTGCTTATAGCTTTACGCTTCCTTCTTATTTGCAATCAGCTTAGCTTCGACAGCAGTTAACACATCTATTAGATATGAATATGAATTTACAGCGTTGCTTGCTACCGCCAGGGGCGTCGAATGTAGTGCCGATCTTCCAGACTTGATGGATGGATGGACGGACGGACGGTTGGTTGCGATAACTTAGAGGGTTGAACTCTGCCTTCCTACTACGTACTACGTAATAGGTAGTGACGGGACCGTATATATGTAGAATGAAAATGGACGGAGACGAATGGTAGTAGGTATATACGAGCGGACTAGTCGGGCATTTGTAGAATTCTTAAACTCTCCTTTTAAACTGTTACAGATTGTTACTGATGGTCCTTTGGAGCGTCGGCGTCGTACCGAAGAGATTTCGGTTCTATCTCCCATAATGGTGGAGATATCGCGAGAAAAAACCTGTTTTTTTTTGTTAATTAGAAAATTATTTGGACGTCCCCTAAACTGTTTCTAACACATGGCCCGTTCATTTTCGTCAATAATAGGACGGCTAACGCGGCCGTCAGGCGCGCCTAATCCCCTGATTAGTTTACGTAGATCAGCTAGCTATTGCCGATCTGTCTGGATATTTTGTTAATTAGAAAATTGTTTGGACGTCCCCTAAACTGTTTCTAACACATGGGCCGTTCATTTTCGTCAATAATAGGACGGCTAACGCGGCCGTCAGGCGCGCCTAACCGCCTGATTAGTTTACGTAGATCAGCTAGCTATTGCCGATCTGTCTGGATATTTTGTTAATTAGAAAATCGTTTGGAGGTCCCCTAAACTGTTTCTAGCACATGACCCGTTCATTTTCGTCAATAATAAGACGGCCAACGATGCCGTCCGGCGCGCCTAACCGGCTGATTAGTTTACGTAGATCAGCTAGCTATTGCCGATCTGTCTGGATACTTTGTTAATTAGAAAATCGTTTGGAGGTCCCCTAAACTGTTTCTAACACATGGGCCGTTCATTTTCGTCAATAATAGGACGGCTGCTAACGCGGACGTTAGGTGCGCGTAACCGCGTGCATAGTTTACGGGAGTTCAGGTAGCTATGGCGGCTGCGGCCCTGTCTGGAAACTTTGTTAGCGACGGAATTGTTTAGACTTCTCCTAAACCATTATTTCTAAGCCCGGTGCCGATCATTTTCGTCACTGATGAGACGACTAAGGCTAAGGCCGTTACGGGAGCAGCATAACCGTCGGAGTAGTTTTGCAGATCAGCTGGACGTTGATGATGACCATCTAAGCTCTATCACCTTGTATACATACTATATATACTCAATAAAGACTTCGAATTATATGTATATATCGTGTTTGATTTACATATTAGCGGGTAAATACAGCTATAAATAAATATAGGCATGGGATGGTTGGGGACCCCGTCGTTACGCAACTTAAATCACGGTCGTGTATATTGGGTTGCCGACGCGTGAGATATTCAGGCGCTATATATTAACGCCGTTAGAAAGTATCATTATTCGGTGAACGGAGAAACGGTCAGATCTCGTGCGTTTAAAAGGTTCCATATGAAAAACTGGTGGTAATTTTAATCGTATACGGCGGTTCTGGACTTGCAAACTTCGCTAATAACTAATTTCGTTATAAATTAAAAATTCTGACGTATTTACCGCCATCTCGGGGGCGGTGACTGTATTAGTCCGCTAGCGACTAGCGGAGTAACGCACCACATGGAATTGTAGGGATCTAGAGAAGGACTAGCCGACGTCCATCGTTTCAGCCGTCGCACCCGAGATGGCGCCAGGTTCAATGGAATTTAATAAATTTATCTTTTCAATTATTTATCGAGTTTAATTCCGTTTTAACCTCTTTTTACGGCAACGTTCCCATTCTATTCGGATAGCAGACAATAAATTCTGTCTATTAATCGTTTTAATACGCATTGTCATCTGCAGGAAGACGTCTTATTAAAGATTACGTACATCAGCAACTCACAATATGTACCATACGTATCTAATACAATGTATTCCTTTAATATTAATTAGGTCAATAAACTCGATAATTGATTGGTATTTAATTATTTATTTACATATTCTATTGACCTACAAGCGGAAATAAATTGGGAATTAAAAGGTAACTAGGTAAGTACTACCGTGAGTATTTGACGTTTTCAAATGAAAAACCGAAGATTTAGTTTTCTTTTAAACAAATTCCGCACGAAAAACTGCTATAATTCTTAATCGTATGCGTTGTATAGCGAAATAAAATTGAATTTTTATTTGAATAAAATTAGTACGCCTAGTCGACGGCTGGGGGCAGCACGAGCGGATTTTGGGACGAGGGTACGTTCACCTATAGCTGTTTATGTCGGTCTGGTGTCCTCGATTCGGATGACCTTGACCGATCGCTTACAATGCTAAAACCGCTTTAAATCCGTGTAGTACAGCCGTAACCCGAACGGTATCGTCGACAGGACACGTCTGCGCTACTATCTGGCACGGAACGGCACGCCGGAAGTGTTAATACGTCCATTTTACCTGGACACCAGGCACGATGCCGGACGAATTTTCGCGCCCTTTTTCGAAGAGCGAAGTGACACTACCCTGGTCCGTCAGGCGGAACGCAGAGCTCTTCCCTGCTCCCGGTTCGTATATTGGCTATTTTATAGAGCTTTTGAGGTTATGTACGGAAGGAATCTCTTACGTATACTTTTATTCGTATTTTCTTAATTAGATGTTGATTTTCAGAGGGGCCGGAGGTATCAGTATGGCCGGTGGATAGCCCTGCTTCCATTTAGGCCCGGAAACGCTAACGGAAAATCGTACCTTGCCTGTGAAAATAGCATGCGAAGTTGTGGGTTGTGGAAAAAACACAAACACAAACCTTCCTGAGCCGTTTGTTGACTGTGTTTCGCAGGATAATAATCGCTATGATGATGTTTAGAGGTACCTACATTTATTATACGATAGTAGTAGTAGTAGTAGTAGTAGTTGAGGACAATACGTAGTCTGTACTGTAATTGTTCAAGTACCGTCCTTCCTATTTCTTAACAAGACATAAGTTGTTTACGTGAATGTTGTAACGTAACGTTTAGGTACAATATGCTAGATATAGACTACAGACGATCTGACGCATCATTATAGCGTCGCATGTAACCCTTAACTTTGCCGTAGGTTTCAGTTGTTCATAGGTAATGATTTTGCTACTGCATGCTCCGTAACTTTCTTGCTGCCTTTTTCATTACCTACGGACAGCTAGCACGGTGTAGTATTGCAGATAACATCCTCACACGTAAAGGTGGGTGCTTATAGCTTTACGCTTCCTTCTTATTTGCAATCAGCTTACCACGCTTCGACAGCAGTTAACACATCTATTAGATATGAATATGAATTTACAGCGTTGCTTGCTACCGCCAGGGGCGTCGAATGTAGTGCCGATCTTCCAGACTTGATGGATGGATGGACGGACGGACGGTTGGTTGCGATAACTTAGAGGGTTGAACTCTGCCTTCCTACTACGTACTACGTAATAGGTAGTGACGGGACCGTATATATGTAGAATGAAAATGGACGGAGACGAATGGTAGTAGGTATATACGAGCGGACTAGTCGGGCATTTGTAGAATTCTTAAACTCTCCTTTTAAACTGTTACAGATTGTTACTGATGGTCCTTTGGAGCGTCGGCGTCGTACCGAAGAGATTTCGGTTCTATCTCCCATAATGGTGGAGATATCGCGAGAAAAAAACCTTTTTTTTTTGTTAATTAGAAAATTATTTGGACGTCCTCTAAACTGTTTCTAACACATGGCCCGTTCATTTTCGTCAATAATAGGACGGCTAACGCGGCCGTCAGGCGCGCCTAATCCCCTGATTAGTTTACGTAGATCAGCTAGCTAGTGCCGATCTGTCTGGATATTTTGTTAATTAGAAAATTGTTTGGACGTCCCCTAAACTGTTTCTAACACATGGGCCGTTCATTTTCGTCAATAATAGGACGGCTAACGCGGCCGTCAGGCGCGCCTAACCGGCTGATTAGTTTACGTAGATCAGCTAGCTATTGCCGATCTGTCTGGATATTTTGTTAATTAGAAAATTATTTGGACGTCCCCTAAACTGTTTCCAACACATGGCCCATTCATTTTCGTCAATAATAGGACGGCTAACGCGGCCGTCAGGCGCGCCTAATCCCCTGATTAGTTTACGTAGATCAGCTAGCTAGTGCCGATCTGTCTGGATATTTTGTTAATTAGAAAATTGTTTGGACGTCCCCTAAACTGTTTCTAACACATGGGCCGTTCATTTTCGTCAATAATAAGACGGCTAACGCGGCCGTCAGGCGCGCCTAATCCCCTGATTAGTTTACGTAGATCAGCTAGCTAGTGCCGATCTGTCTGGATATTTTGTTAATTAGAAAATTGTTTGGACGTCCCCTAAACTGTTTCTAACACATGGGCCGTTCATTTTCGTCAATAATAGGACGGCTAACGCGGCCGTCAGGCGCGCCTAATCCCCTGATTAGTTTACGTAGATCAGCTAGCTAGTGCCGATCTGTCTGGATATTTTGTTGATTAGAAAATTGTTTGGACGTCCCCTAAACTGTTTCTAACACATGGGCCGTTCATTTTCGTCAATAATAGGACGGCTAACGCGGCCGTCAGGCGCGACTAACCGCCTGATTAGTTTACGTAGATCAGCTAGCTATTGCCGATCTGTCTGGATACTTTGTTAATTAGAAAATCGTTTGGAGGTCCCCTAAACTGTTTCTAACACATGGGCCGTTCATTTTCGTCAATAATAGGACGGCTAACGCGGCCGTCAGGCGCGCCTAATTCCCTGATTAGTTTACGTAGATCAGCTAGCTAGTGCCGATCTGTCTGGATATTTTGTTAATTAGAAAATTGTTTGGACGTCCCCTAAACTGTTTCTAACACATGGGCCGTTCATTTTCGTCAATAATAGGACGGCTAACGCGGCCGTCAGGCGCGCCTAACCGGCTGATTAGTTTACGTAGATCAGCTAGCTATTGCCGATCTGTCTGGGTATTTTGTTAATTAGAGAATTCTTTGGACGTCCCCTAAACTGTTTCTAACACATGGGCCGTTCATTTTCGTCAATAATAGGACGGCTAACGCGGCCGTCAGGCGCGCCTAATCCCTGATTAGTTTACGTAGATCAGCTAGCTAGTGCCGATCTGTCTGGATATTTTGTTAATTAGAAAATTGTTTGGACGTCCCCTAAACTGTTTCTAACACATGGGCCGTTCATTTTCGTCAATAATAGGACGGCTAACGCGGCCGTCAGGCGCGCCTAACCGCCTGATTAGTTTACGTAGATCAGCTAGCTGTTGCCGATCTGTCTGGATATTTTGTTAATTAGAAAATTGTTTGGACGTCCCCTAAACTGTTTCTAACACATGGGCCGTTCATTTTCGTCAATAATAAGACGGCTAACGCGGCCGTCAGGCGCGCCTAACCGCCTGATTAGTTTACGTAGATCAGCTAGCTACTGCCGATCTGTCTGGATATTTTGTTAATTAGAAGATTGTTTGGACCTACCCTAAACTGTTTCTAACACATGGGCCGTTCATTTTCGTCAATGATAAGACGGCTGCTAACGCGGACGTTAGGTGCGCGTAACCGCGCGCATAGTTTACGGAGTTCAGCTAGCTATCGCGGCTGCGGCCCTGTCTGGAAGCTTTGTTAGCGAGAGAATTGTTTAGACTTCTCCTAAACCATTATTTCTAAGCCAGGTGCCGATCATTTTCGTCACTGATGAGACGGCTAAGGCCGTTACGCGAGCAGCCTAACCGTCGGAGTAGTTTTGCAGATCAGCTGGCCGTTGGTGATGACCATCTATGCTCTATCACCTTGTATACATACTATATATACCCAATAAAGACTTCGAATTATATGTATGTATCGTGTTTGATTTACATATTAGCGGGTAAATACAGCTATAAATAAGTATAGCCATGCGATGGTTGGGGTCCCCGTGGTTACGCAACTTAAATCACGGTCGTGTATATTGGGTTGCCGACGCGTGAGATATTCAGGCGCTATATATTAACGCCATTAGAAAGTATCATTATTCAGTGAACGGAGAAACGGTAAGATCTCGTGCGTTTAAAGGGTTCCATATAAAAAACTGATGGTAATTTTAATCGTCTACGTCGGTTCGGGACTTGCAAACTTCGCTAATAACTAATATAATAAATAAATTATAAATTCTGACGTATTTACCGCCATCTCGGGGGCGGTGACTGTATTAGTTCGCTAGCGACTAGCGGAGTAACACACCACAGGGAATTGTAGGAATCTAGAGGAGGACGAACCGACGTCCATCGTTTCAGCCGTTGCATCCTAGATGGCGCCAGTAGTAGTGGAATTTAATAAATTTATAATTTCAATTATTTATCGAGTTTAATTCCGTTTTAACCTCTTTTTACGGCAACGTTCCCATTCTATTCGGATAGTAGACAATAAATTCTATGTATTAATCGTTTTAATACGCATTGTCATCTGCAGGAAGACGTCTTATTAAAGATTATTACGTATGTATGTACCATACGTAAGTAGTCTATAAAACGCCGGTTTCGGACCATATAATTTTGAACGCACAAATTTAGAGATATTTATCGATTTTACAACACATTTTACTATAAATTCTAGTCATTATTATCATTATTTTAACACATTTATATCAAAAAACCATATTTTCTTTCATTTTTGCTCGTTTTCAAACTAAAAAATCAACAGAAAAATTCAATTTTCTGAGTAACCACCAAATTGTGAACGACTAAAACTGACATATTTTATAAATTTAGTGCTGTTTATACTCATTTTTAACACATTTACCTCAAAACACTCATTTTCACTTATTCAAAAAAATTCAATTTTTGAAATACCACGAAATCGTGAACCTCTAAAAATAACTATATTTCCTAATTTTACTGTTGTTTTTACTAATTTATTTATGAAAAATCATTAATATTGTTTACCAATTTTGAGGGTGGCCCTCAAGTTCACCCCTAAGGGTATCTGCTATAGATCCGTTCAAATATCCGAAACTTATTTTATCATCATCAACATGTCTTTGTGAACGTAAACATGTATATAAAACGTAACATCAAACGTAAAGGTGAACATTAAACGTAACATAAAATGTAAACATTGAACGTAATATAAACGTAATAGTTCAAGTAACATAATGTCCAACGATACTGAAAGATCTGTTCAATTACATGTTGATGAAGATGATAAATTAAATTATTCCGAATATAATTGAGTGGCTTCAAAATGTCCCCACCTTAAATGAAGATGAAAAAACTTATTATTAAGAGATCTTTGTAGATTTATACTGTATATTTTATCATCGTTATTTTTGTTATGATTGTTTAGTTTTGTATTTTTATTGAAAATAAGAATTGTGATCATTTTCCTGAATGTTGAAGATTAAGAAAATCAATGGAGGGCAAAATGCTCTTTTGAGAAAATACATATTCACCAAGTACCTAGCCAAAAGGTGAACTAAACATGAAATATATAACGTAACCTAAAACATAAACATTGAACATAATAGTTCTAGTTATTATGTCTAACGTTAATGCAAACATCAAACGTGGGCATAGAGTATAACACAACAAGAAACGATCGTTAGAATAAATTACATACAATGCAACATATTTATTCCAAAACATATATTATTTTATTAATCTATTTAACATGTTACCTTATTTAATTAATCTGTTTAATAATGCGTCAATTCAATTCAAAAATCCATCGAATTACAATCACAGATAACATCATATATGACGGAAAAGCTTTGAGGACCATATGCATTCAGTTGCGCAATACTTGCATTAATTGGCTTCGTTTGTTCTATTGCATCTTTTACAGCATTATATACATTAATATTTATTCTATTATTTAGTGTAAAGAAAATCATCCATCCACAACATGGTCGGTCCTTTCTATGGAGAGGGTCGACTTTTCTGACATTAAAATTATCATTGGGTAAGAAGAGATTTTTGAAAATAACTTTCAATAAACTTTGATGTGCTGAATCTATTTGTGGATACACTCCGGGTAAATATGGGCATTCCAACAGTCTAGGACATGGACATAACTCCATTTTGTAAATATATACTGTAACAAATATCTGAATGAACAATGAAATTGGGAAGGTTTACAAATACTCACTCCTAAATATAGTGACCCATTCGTGGTATCTCTGGAATCTGGAATTTGTGTATTATATTTGAATAACGGAAATCAAACACGAGATAGAAACCTTATGTGTGGTTATTGGTGATGGTGGTTATCATAGAACAAGTAATATATACGTGTAAAGAATAGTTCTTTAAGTGAAGTATAGATGCCGCCTATAGCTGAATTTAGCAGATGCGTGAGACCAGACAAATATAGTCTATTACTAACCAACTACTGAATGCAATTATTCGTTTGGTCCGCTAGTTGTTCCCGTGCGTCTCTTGCTCTTCCCCATTAAAACTCTCAAGGCTCTAAGCATACGGTAGCGCCGCTCTATACTTCCCTAATGGAACTACACTTCTTTGACTATATTAATACTAGTATTATATTTGGTACAATATGCTAGATATAGACTATAGACAATCTGACGTATCATTATAGCGTCGGATGTAACCCTTTAACGTTACCGTAGGTTTCAGCTGTTCGTAGGTAATGATGTTTGTTGCTACTGCATGCCTTTTCATTATCTACGGAGAGCTGCTAGCACGGTGTAGTATTGCAGGTAACATCCACCGCGAAACCTAAAGGTTATATAGGTGCTTATAGCGTTACGCTTCCTTCTTATTTGCAATCCGTTACGCTTACCATGCTTAGACATCAGTTAACACATCTATTAGATATGAATATGAATTTACAGCGTTGCTTGCTGCCGCCAGCGGCGTCGAATGTCGTGCTGGTCTTCCAGACTTGCACAACTCAACGAATCCTACGAGAAGGGATGGTGGATGGATGGACGGTTGGTTGCGATAACTTAGAGGGTTGAACTCTGCCTTCCTACTACGTACTACGTAATAGGTACTGCCGGGACAGTATACCTATATGTATAATGGAAATGGACGGAGACGAATGGTAGTAGGTATGAGCGGACTAGTCGGGCGTTTGTAGAATTCTTAAACTCTCCTTTTAAACTGTTACAGATTGTTACTGATGGTCCTTTGGAGCGTCGGCGTCGTACCGAAGAGATTTCGGTCCTATCTCCCATAATGGTGGAGATGTCGCGAGAAAAAAACGTTTTTTTTGTTAATTAGAAAATTGTTTGGACGTCCCCTAAACTGTTTCTAACGCATGGCCCGTTCATTTCCGTCAATGATAAGACGGCTAACGCGGCTGTAGAGGCGCGCCCAACTGCCTGATCAGTTTACGGAGATCAGCCGGCTATTGCCGATCTGTCTGGATATTTTTTTAATTAGAAAATTGTTTGGACGTCCCCTAAACTGTTTCTAACACATGGGCCGTTCATTTTCGTCAATAATAAGACGGCTAACGCGGCCGTCGGGCGCGCCTAACCGCCTGATTAGTTTACGTAGATCAGCTAGCTACTGCCGATCTGTCTGGATATTTTGTTAATTAGAAGATTGTTTGGACCTACCCTAAACTGTTTCTAACACATGGGCCGTTCATTTTCGTCAATGATAAGACGGCTGCTAACGCGGACGTTAGGTGCGCGTAACCGCGCGCATAGTTTACGGAGTTCAGCTAGCTATCGCGGCTGCGGCCCTGTCTGGAAGCTTTGTTAGCGAGAGAATTGTTTAGACTTCTCCTAAACCATTATTTCTAAGCCAGGTGCCGATCATTTTCGTCACTGATGAGACGGCTAAGGCTAAGGCCGTTACGCGAGCAGCCTAACCGTCGGAGTAGTTTTGCAGATCAGCTGGCCGTTGGTGATGACCATCTATGCTCTATCACCTTGTATACATACTATATATACCCAATAAAGACTTCGAATTATATGTATGTATCGTGTTTGATTTACATATTAGCGGGTAAATACAGCTATAAATAAGTATAGCCATGCGATGGTTGGGGTCCCCGTGGTTACGCAACTTAAATCACGGTCGTGTATATTGGGTTGCCGACGCGTGAGATATTCAGGCGCTATATATTAACGCCATTAGAAAGTATCATTATTCAGTGAACGGAGAAACGGTAAGATCTCGTGCGTTTAAAGGGTTCCATATAAAAAACTGATGGTAATTTTAATCGTCTACGTCGGTTCGGGACTTGCAAACTTCGCTAATAACTAATATAATAAATAAATTATAAATTCTGACGTATTTACCGCCATCTCGGGGGCGGTGACTGTATTAGTTCGCTAGCGACTAGCGGAGTAACACACCACAGGGAATTGTAGGAATCTAGAGGAGGACGAACCGACGTCCATCGTTTCAGCCGTTGCATCCTAGATGGCGCCAGTAGTAGTGGAATTTAATAAATTTATAATTTCAATTATTTATCGAGTTTAATTCCGTTTTAACCTCTTTTTACGGCAACGTTCCCATTCTATTCGGATAGTAGACAATAAATTCTATGTATTAATCGTTTTAATACGCATTGTCATCTGCAGGAAGACGTCTTATTAAAGATTATTACGTATGTATGTACCATACGTAAGTAGTCTATAAAACGCCGGTTTCGGACCATATAATTTTGAACGCACAAATTTAGAGATATTTATCGATTTTACAACACATTTTACTATAAATTCTAGTCATTATTATCATTATTTTAACACATTTATATCAAAAAACCATATTTTCTTTCATTTTTGCTCGTACAAACTAAAAAATCAACAGAAAAATTCAATTTTCTGAGTAACCACCAAATTGTGAACGACTAAAAAGAGACATATTTTATAAATTTAGTGCTGTTTATACTCATTTTTAACACATTTACCTCAAAACACTCATTTTCACTTATTCAAAAAAATTCAATTTTTGAAATACCACGAAATCGTGAACCTCTAAAAATAACTATATTTCCTAATTTTACTGTTGTTTTTACTAATTTATTTATGAAAAATCATTAATATTGTTTACCAATTTTGAGGGTGGCCCTCAAGTTCACCCCTAAGGGTATCTGCTATAGATCCGTTCAAATATCCGAAACTTATTTTATCATCATCAACATGTCTTTGTGAACGTAAACATGTATATAAAACGTAACATCAAACGTAAAGGTGAACATTAAACGTAACATAAAATGTAAACATTGAACGTAATATAAACGTAATAGTTCAAGTAACATAATGTCCAACGATACTGAAAGATCTGTTCAATTACATGTTGATGAAGATGATAAATTAAATTATTCGAATATAATTGAGTGGCTTCAAAATGTCCCCACCTTAAATGAAGATGAAAAAACTTATTATTAAGAGATCTTTGTAGATTTATACTGTATATTTTATCATCGTTATTTTTGTTATGATTGTTTAGTATTTTTATTGAAAATAAGAATTGTGATCATTTTCCTGAATGTTGAAGATTAAGAAAATCAATGGAGGGCAAAATGCTCTTTTGAGAAAATACATATTCACCAAGTACCTAGCCAAAAGGTGAACTAAACATGAAATATATAACGTAACCTAAAACATAAACATTGAACATAATAGTTCTAGTTATTATGTCTAACGTTAATGCAAACATCAAACGTGGGCATAGAGTATAACACAACAAGAAACGTATCGTTAGAATAAATTACATACAATGCAACATATTTATTCCAAAACATATATTATTTTATTAATCTATTTAACATGTTACCTTATTTAATTAATCTGTTTAATAATGCGTCAATTCAATTCAAAAATCCATCGAATTACAATCACAGATAACATCATATATGACGGAAAAGCTTTGAGGACCATATGCATTCAGTTGCGCAATACTTGCATTAATTGGCTTCGTTTGTTCTATTGCATCTTTTACAGCATTATATACATTAATATTTATTCTATTATTTAGTGTAAAGAAAATCATCCATCCACAACATGGTCGGTCCTTTCTATGGAGAGGGTCGACTTTTCTGACATTAAAATTATCATTGGGTAAGAAGAGATTTTTGAAAATAACTTTCAATAAACTTTGATGTGCTGAATCTATTTGTGGATACACTCCGGGTAAATATGGGCATTCCAACAGTCTAGGACATGGACATAACTCCATTTTGTAAATATATACTGTAACAAATATCTGAATGAACAATGAAATTGGGAAGGTTTACAAATACTCACTCCTAAATATAGTGACCCAT
Organism: Holotrichia oblita; assembly: GCA_023690525.1. Lineage (NCBI taxonomy): Eukaryota > Metazoa > Arthropoda > Insecta > Coleoptera > Scarabaeidae > Holotrichia > Holotrichia oblita. Next base: position 1,929,631 of record CM043021.1, read on the forward strand.
TCGTGGTATCTCTGGAATCTGGAATTTGTGTATTATATTTGAATAACGGAAATCAAACACGAGATAGAAACCTTATGTGTGGTTATTGGTGATGGTGGTTATCATAGAACAAGTAATATATACGTGTAAAGAATAGTTCTTTAAGTGAAGTATAGATGCCGCCTATAGCTGAATTTAGCAGATGCGTGAGACCAGACAAATATAGTCTATTACTAACCAACTACTGAATGCAATTATTCGTTTGGTCCGCTAGTTGTTCCCGTGCGTCTCTTGCTCTTCCCCATTAAAACTCTCAAGGCTCTAAGCATACGGTAGCGCCGCTCTATACTTCCCTAATGGAACTACACTTCTTTGACTATATTAATACTAGTATTATATTTGGTACAATATGCTAGATATAGACTATAGACAATCTGACGTATCATTATAGCGTCGGATGTAACCCTTTAACGTTACCGTAGGTTTCAGCTGTTCGTAGGTAATGATGTTTGTTGCTACTGCATGCCTTTTTCATTATCTACGGAGAGCTGCTAGCACGGTGTAGTATTGCAGGTAACATCCACCGCGAAACCTAAAGGTTATATAGGTGCTTATAGCGTTACGCTTCCTTCTTATTTGCAATCCGTTACGCTTACCATGCTTAGACATCAGTTAACACATCTATTAGATATGAATATGAATTTACAGCGTTGCTTGCTGCCGCCAGCGGCGTCGAATGTCGTGCTGGTCTTCCAGACTTGCACAACTCAACGAATCCTACGAGAAGGGATGGTGGATGGATGGACGGTTGGTTGCGATAACTTAGAGGGTTGAACTCTGCCTTCCTACTACGTACTACGTAATAGGTACTGCCGGGACAGTATACCTATATGTATAATGGAAATGGACGGAGACGAATGGTAGTAGGTATGAGCGGACTAGTCGGGCGTTTGTAGAATTCTTAAACTCTCCTTTTAAACTGTTACAGATTGTTACTGATGGTCCTTTGGAGCGTCGGCGTCGTACCGAAGAGATTTCGGTCCTATCTCCCATAATGGTGGAGATGTCGCGAGAAAAAAACGTTTTTTTTTTGTTAATTAGAAAATTGTTTGGACGTCCCCTAAACTGTTTCTAACGCATGGCCCGTTCATTTCCGTCAATGATAAGACGGCTAACGCGGCTGTAGAGGCGCGCCCAACTGCCTGATCAGTTTACGGAGATCAGCCGGCTATTGCCGATCTGTCTGGATATTTTTTTAATTAGAAAATTGTTTGGACGTCCCCTAAACTGTTTCTAACACATGGGCCGTTCATTTTCGTCAATAATAAGACGGCTAACGCGGCCGTCGGGCGCGCCTAACCGCCTGATTAGTTTACGTAGATCAGCTAGCTACTGCCGATCTGTCTGGATATTTTGTTAATTAGAAGATTGTTTGGACCTACCCTAAACTGTTTCTAACACATGGGCCGTTCATTTTCGTCAATGATAAGACGGCTGCTAACGCGGACGTTAGGTGCGCGTAACCGCGCGCATAGTTTACGGAGTTCAGCTAGCTATCGCGGCTGCGGCCCTGTCTGGAAGCTTTGTTAGCGAGAGAATTGTTTAGACTTCTCCTAAACCATTATTTCTAAGCCAGGTGCCGATCATTTTCGTCACTGATGAGACGGCTAAGGCTAAGGCCGTTACGCGAGCAGCCTAACCGTCGGAGTAGTTTTGCAGATCAGCTGGCCGTTGGTGATGACCATCTATGCTCTATCACCTTGTATACATACTATATATACTCAATAAAGACTTCGAATTATATGTATGTATCGTGTTTGATTTACATATTAGCGGGTAAATACAGCTATAAATAAGTATAGCCATGCGATGGTTGGGGTCCCCGTGGTTACGCAACTTAAATCACGGTCGTGTATATTGGGTTGCCGGCGCGTGAGATATTCAGGCGCTATATGTATATTAACGCCATTAGAAAGTATCATTATTCGATGAACGGAGAAACGGTAAGATCTCGTGCGTTTAAAGGGTTCCATATAAAAAACTGATGGTAATTTTAATCGTATACGTCGGTTCGGGACTTGCAAACTTCGCTAATAACTAATATAATAAATAAATTATAAATTCTGACGTATTTACCGCCATCTCGGGGGCGGCGACTGTATTAGTTCGCTAGCGAATAGCGGAGTAACGCACCACATGGAATTGTAGGGATCTAGAGAAGGACTAGCCGACGTCCATCGTTTCAGCCGTCGCACCCGAGATGGCGCCATCTGCAGTGGAATTTAATAAATTTATAATTTCAATTATTTATCGAGTTTAATTCCGTTTTAACCTCTTTTTACGGCAACGTTCCCATTCTATTCGGATAGCAGACAATAAATTCTATCTTTTAATCGTTTTAAAACGCATTGTCATCTGCGGGAAGACGTCTTATTAAAGATTACGTACATCAGCAACTCACAATATGTACCATACGTATCTAATACAATGTATTCCTTTAATATTAATTAGGTCAATAAACTCAATAATTGATTGGTATTTAATTATTTATTTACACATTCTATTGACCTACAAGTGGAAATAAATTGGGAATTAAAAGGTAACTAGGTAAGTACTATTGTGAGTATTTGACGTTTTCAAATGAAAAACCGAAGATTTAGTTCTCTTTTAAACAAATTCCGCACGAAAAACTGCTATAATTCTTAATCGTATGCGTTGTATAGCGAAATAAAATTGAATTTTTATTTGAATAAAATTAGTACGCCTAGTCGACGGCTGGGGGCAGCACGAGCGGATTTTGGGACGAGGGTACGTTCACCTATGGCTGTTTATGTCGGTCTGGTGTCCCCGATTCGGATGACCTTGACCGATCGCTTACAATGCTAAAACCTCTTTAAATCCGTGTAGTATAGCCGTAACCCGAACGGTATCGTCGACAGGACACGTCTGCGCTACTATCTGGCACGGAACGGCACGCCGGAGGTGTTAATACGTCCATTTTACCTGGACACCAGGCGCGATGCCGGACGAAATTTCGCGCTCTTTTTCGAAGAGCGAAGTGACACTACCCTGGTCCGTCCGGCGGAACGCAGAGCTCTTCCCTGCTCCCGGTTCGTATATTGGCTATTCTATAGAGCTTTTGAGGTTATGTACGCAATGAATCTCTTACGTATACATTTATTCGTATTTTCTTAATTAGTTGTTGATTTTCAGAGGGGCCCGAGGTATCAGTATGGCCGGTGGATAGCCCAGCTTCCATCTAGGCCCGGAAACGCTAACGGAAAATCGCACCTTGCCTGTGAAAATAGCATGCGAAGTTGTGGGTTGTGGAAAAAACACAAACACAAACCTTCCTGAGCCGTTTGTTGACTGTGTTTCGCAGGATAATATGATGATGTTTAGAGGTACCTACATTTATTATACGATAGTAGTAGTAGTAGTAGTAGTAGTAGTAGTAGTAGTTGAGGACAATACGTAGTCTGTACTGTAATTGTTCAAGTACTGTCCTTCCTATTTCTTAACAAGACATAAGTTGTTTACGTGAATGTTGTAACGTAACGTTTAGGTACAATATGCTAGATATAGACTACAGACTATCTGACGCATCATTATAGCGTCGTATGTAACCCTTAACTTTACCGTAGGTTTCAGTTGTTCATAGGTAATGATTTTGCTACTGCATGCTCTGTAACTTTCTTGCTGCCTTTTTCATTACCTACGGACAGCTAGCACGGTGTAGTATTGCAGATAACATCCTCACACGTAAAGGTGGGTGCTTATAGCTTTACGCTTCCTTCTTATTTGCAATCAGCTTAGACAGCAGTTAACACATCTATTAGATATGAATATGAATTTACAGCGTTGCTTGCTACCGCCAGGGGCGTCGAATGTAGTGCCGATCTTCCAGACTTGATGGATGGATGGACGGACGGACGGTTGGTTGCGATAACTTAGAGGGTTGAACTCTGCCTTCCTACTACGTACTACGTAATAGGTAGTGACGGGGCCGTATATATGTAGAATGAAAATAGACGGAGACGAATGGTAGTAGGTATATACGAGCGGACTAGTCGGGCATTTGTAGAATTCTTAAACTCTCCTCTTAAACTGTTACAGATTGTTACTGATGGTCCTTTGGAGCGTCGGCGTCGTACCGAAGAGATTTCGGTTCTATCTCCCATAATGGTGGAGATATCGCGAGAAAAAAACCCTTTTTTTTTTTTGTTAATTAGAAAATTGTTTGGACGTCCCCTAAACTGTTTCTAACACATGGCCCGTTCATTTTCGTCAATAATAAGACGGCTAACGCGGCCGTCAGGCGCGCCTAACCGCCTGATTAGTTTACGTAGATCAGCCAGCTATTGCCGATCTGTCTGGATATTTTGTTAATTAGAAAATTGTTTGGACGTCCCCTAAACTGTTTCTAACACATGGGCCGTTCATTTTCGTCAATAATAAGACGGCTAACGCGGCCGTCAGGCGCGCCTAACCGCCTGATTAGTTTACGTAGATCAGCTAGCTATTGCCGATCTGTCTGGATATTTTTTTAATTAGAAAATTGTTTGGACGTCCCCTAAACTGTTTCTAACACATGGGCCGTTCATTTTCGTCAATAATAAGACGGCTAACGCGGCCGTCAGGCGCGCCTAACCGCCTGATTAGTTTACGTAGATCAGCTAGCTACTGCCGATCTGTCTGGATATTTTGTTAATTAGAAGATTGTTTGGACCTACCCTAAACTGTTTCTAACACATGGGCCGTTCATTTTCGTCAATGATAAGACGGCTGCTAACGCGGACGTTAGGTGCGCGTAACCGCGCGCATAGTTTACGGAGTTCAGCTAGCTATCGCGGCTGCGGCCCTGTCTGGAAGCTTTGTTAGCGAGAGAATTGTTTAGACTTCTCCTAAACCATTATTTCTAAGCCAGGTGCCGATCATTTTCGTCACTGATGAGACGGCTAAGGCTAAGGCCGTTACGCGAGCAGCCTAACCGTCGGAGTAGTTTTGCAGATCAGCTGGCCGTTGGTGATGACCATCTATGCTCTATCACCTTGTATACATACTATATATACTCAATAAAGACCTCGAATTATATGTATGTATCGTGTTTGATTTACATATTAGCGGGTAAATACAGCTATAAATAAGTATAGCCATGCGATGGTTGGGGACCCCGTGGTTACGCAACTTAAATCACGGTCGTGTATATTGGGTTGCCGACGCGTGAGATATTCAGGCGCTATATGTATATTAACGCCATTAGAAAGTATCATTATTCGGTGAACGGAGAAACGGTAAGATCTCGTGCGTTTAAAGGGTTCCATATAAAAAACTGATGGTAATTTTAATCGTATACGTCGGTTCGGGACTTGCAAACTTCGCTAATAACTAATATAATAAATAAATTATAAATTCTGACGTATTTACCGCCATCTCGGGGGCGGTGACTGTATTAGTTCGCTAGCGAGTAGCGGGGTAACGCACCACATGGGATTGTAGGGATCTAGAGAAGGACTAGCCGACGTCCATCGTTTCAGCCGTCGCGCCCGAGATGGCGCCAGCTGCAGTGGAATTTAATAAATTTATAATTTCAATTATTTATCGAGTTTAATTCCGTTTTAACCTCTTTTTACGGCAACGTTCCCATTCTATTCGGATAGCAAACAATAAATTCTATCTTTTAATCGTTTTAAAACGCATTGTCATCTGCGGGAAGACGTCTTATTAAAGATTACGTACATCAGCAACTCACAATATGTACCATACGTATCTAATACAATGTATTCCTTTAATATTAATTAGGTCAATAAACTCAATAATTGATTGGTATTTAATTATTTATTTACACATTCTATTGACCTACAAGTGGAAATAAATTGGGAATTAAAAGGTAACTAGATAAGTACTATTGTGAGTATTTGACGTTTTCAAATGAAAAACCGAAGATTTAGTTCTCTTTTAAACAAATTCCGCACGAAAAACTGCTATAATTCTTAATCGTATGCGTTGTATAGCGAAATAAAATTGAATTTTTATTTGAATAAAATTAGTACGCCTAGTCGACGGCTGGGGGCAGCACGAGCGGATTTTGGGACGAGGGTACGTTCACCTATGGCTGTTTATGTCGGTCTGGTGTCCCCGATTCGGATGACCTTGACCGATCGCTTACAATGCTAAAACCGCTTTAAATCCGTGTAGTATAGCCGTAACCCGAACGGTATCGTCGACAGGACACGTCTGCGCTACTATCTGGCACGGAACGGCACGCCGGAGGTGTTAATACGTCCATTTTACCTGGACACCAGGCGCGATGCCGGACGAAATTTCGCGCTCTTTTTCGAAGAGCGAAGTGACACTACCCTGGTCCGTCCGGCGGAACGCAGAGCTCTTCCCTGCTCCCGGTTCGTATATTGGCTATTCTATAGAGCTTTTGAGGTTATGTACGCAATGAATCTCTTACGTATACATTTATTCGTATTTTCTTAATTAGTTGTTGATTTTCAGAGGGGCCCGAGGTATCAGTATGGCCGGTGGATAGCCCTGCTTCCATCTAGGCCCGGAAGCGCTATCGGAAAATCGCACCTTGCCTGTGAAAATAGCATGCGAAGTTGTGGGTTGTGGAAAAAACACAAACACAAACCTTCCTGAGCCGTTTGTTGACTGTGTTTCGCAGGATAATATGATGATGTTTAGAGGTACCTACATTTATTATACGATAGTAGTAGTAGTAGTAGTAGTAGTAGTAGTTGAGGACAATACGTAGTCTGTACTGTAATTGTTCAAGTACTGTCCTTCCTATTTCTTAACAAGACATAAGTTGTTTACGTGAATGTTGTAACGTAACGTTTAGGTACAATATGCTAGATATAGACTACAGACTATCTGACGCATCATTATAGCTTCGTATGTAACCCTTAACTTTACCGTAGGTTTCAGTTGTTCATAGGTAATGATTTTGCTACTGCATGCTCTGTAACTTTCTTGCTGCCTTTTTCATTACCTACGGACAGCTAGCACGGTGTAGTATTGCAGATAACATCCTCACACGTAAAGGTGGGTGCTTATAGCTTTACGCTTCCTTCTTATTTGCAATCAGCTTAGACAGCAGTTAACACATCTATTAGATATGAATATGAATTTACAGCGTTGCTTGCTACCGCCAGGGGCGTCGAATGTAGTGCCGATCTTCCAGACTTGATGGATGGATGGACGGACGGACGGTTGGTTGCGATAACTTAGAGGGTTGAACTCTGCCTTCCTACTACGTACTACGTAATAGGTAGTGACGGGGCCGTATATATGTAGAATGAAAATAGACGGAGACGAATGGTAGTAGGTATATACGAGCGGACTAGTCGGGCATTTGTAGAATTCTTAAACTCTCCTCTTAAACTGTTACAGATTGTTACTGATGGTCCTTCGGAGCGTCGGCGTCGTACCGAAGAGATTTCGGTTCTATCTCCCATAATGGTGGAGATATCGCGAGAAAAAAACCTTTTTTTTTTTTGTTAATTAGAAAATTGTTTGGACGTCCCCTAAACTGTTTCTAACACATGGCCCGTTCATTTTCGTCAATAATAAGACGGCTAACGCGGCCGTCAGGCGCGCCTAACCGCCTGATTAGTTTACGTAGATCAGCTAGCTATTGCCGATCTGTCTGGATATTTTGTTAATTAGAAAATTGTTTGGACGTCCCCTAAACTGTTTCTAACACATGGGCCGTTCATTTTCGTCAATAATAAGACGGCTAACGCGGCCGTCAGGCGCGCCTAACCGCCTGATTAGTTTACGTAGATCAGCTAGCTATTGCCGATCTGTCTGGATATTTTGTTAATTAGAAAATTGTTTGGACGTCCCCTAAACTGTTTCTAACACATGGGCCGTTCATTTTCGTCAATAATAAGACGGCTAACGCGGTCGTCAGGCGCGCCTAACCGCCTGATTAGTTTACGTAGATCAGCTAGCTATTGCCGATCTGTCTGGATATTTTGTTAATTAGAAAATTGTTTGGACGTCCCCTAAACTGTTTCTAACACATGGGCCGTTCATTTTCGTCAATAATAAGACGGCTAACGCGGCCGTCAGGCGCGCCTAACCGCCTGATTAGTTTACGTAGATCAGCTAGCTATTGCCGATCTGTCTGGATATTTTGTTAATTAGAAAATTGTTTGGACGTCCCCTAAACTGTTTCTAACACATGGGCCGTTCATTTTCGTCAATAATAAGACGGCTAACGCGGCCGTCAGGCGCGCCTAACCGCCTGATTAGTTTACGTAGATCAGCTAGCTACTGCCGATCTGTCTGGATATTTTGTTAATTAGAAGATTGTTTGGACCTACCCTAAACTGTTTCTAACACATGGGCCGTTCATTTTCGTCAATGATAAGACGGCTGCTAACGCGGACGTTAGGTGCGCGTAACCGCGCGCATAGTTTACGGAGTTCAGCTAGCTATCGCGGCTGCGGCCCTGTCTGGAAGCTTTGTTAGCGAGAGAATTGTTTAGACTTCTCCTAAACCATTATTTCTAAGCCAGGTGCCGATCATTTTCGTCACTGATGAGACGGCTAAGGCCGTTACGCGAGCAGCCTAACCGTCGGAGTAGTTTTGCAGATCAGCTGGCCGTTGGTGATGACCATCTATGCTCTATCACCTTGTATACATACTATATATACCCAATAAAGACTTCGAATTATATGTATGTATCGTGTTTGATTTACATATTAGCGGGTAAATACAGCTATAAATAAGTATAGCCATGCGATGGTTGGGGTCCCCGTGGTTACGCAACTTAAATCACGGTCGTGTATATTGGGTTGCCGACGCGTGAGATATTCAGGCGCTATATATTAACGCCATTAGAAAGTATCATTATTCAGTGAACGGAGAAACGGTAAGATCTCGTGCGTTTAAAGGGTTCCATATAAAAAACTGATGGTAATTTTAATCGTCTACGTCGGTTCGGGACTTGCAAACTTCGCTAATAACTAATATAATAAATAAATTATAAATTCTGACGTATTTACCGCCATCTCGGGGGCGGTGACTGTATTAGTTCGCTAGCGACTAGCGGAGTAACACACCACAGGGAATTGTAGGAATCTAGAGGAGGACGAACCGACGTCCATCGTTTCAGCCGTTGCATCCTAGATGGCGCCAGTAGTAGTGGAATTTAATAAATTTATAATTTCAATTATTTATCGAGTTTAATTCCGTTTTAACCTCTTTTTACGGCAACGTTCCCATTCTATTCGGATAGTAGACAATAAATTCTATGTATTAATCGTTTTAATACGCATTGTCATCTGCAGGAAGACGTCTTATTAAAGATTATTACGTATGTATGTACCATACGTAAGTAGTCTATAAAACGCCGGTTTCGGACCATATAATTTTGAACGCACAAATTTAGAGATATTTATCGATTTTACAACACATTTTACTATAAATTCTAGTCATTATTATCATTATTTTAACACATTTATATCAAAAAACCATATTTTCTTTCATTTTTGCTCGTACAAACTAAAAAATCAACAGAAAAATTCAATTTTCTGAGTAACCACCAAATTGTGAACGACTAAAAAGAGACATATTTTATAAATTTAGTGCTGTTTATACTCATTTTTAACACATTTACCTCAAAACACTCATTTTCACTTATTCAAAAAAATTCAATTTTTGAAATACCACGAAATCGTGAACCTCTAAAAATAACTATATTTCCTAATTTTACTGTTGTTTTTACTAATTTATTTATGAAAAATCATTAATATTGTTTACCAATTTTGAGGGTGGCCCTCAAGTTCACCCCTAAGGGTATCTGCTATAGATCCGTTCAAATATCCGAAACTTATTTTATCATCATCAACATGTCTTTGTGAACGTAAACATGTATATAAAACGTAACATCAAACGTAAAGGTGAACATTAAACGTAACATAAAATGTAAACATTGAACGTAATATAAACGTAATAGTTCAAGTAACATAATGTCCAACGATACTGAAAGATCTGTTCAATTACATGTTGATGAAGATGATAAATTAAATTATTCGAATATAATTGAGTGGCTTCAAAATGTCCCCACCTTAAATGAAGATGAAAAAACTTATTATTAAGAGATCTTTGTAGATTTATACTGTATATTTTATCATCGTTATTTTTGTTATGATTGTTTAGTATTTTTATTGAAAATAAGAATTGTGATCATTTTCCTGAATGTTGAAGATTAAGAAAATCAATGGAGGGCAAAATGCTCTTTTGAGAAAATACATATTCACCAAGTACCTAGCCAAAAGGTGAACTAAACATGAAATATATAACGTAACCTAAAACATAAACATTGAACATAATAGTTCTAGTTATTATGTCTAACGTTAATGCAAACATCAAACGTGGGCATAGAGTATAACACAACAAGAAACGTATCGTTAGAATAAATTACATACAATGCAACATATTTATTCCAAAACATATATTATTTTATTAATCTATTTAACATGTTACCTTATTTAATTAATCTGTTTAATAATGCGTCAATTCAATTCAAAAATCCATCGAATTACAATCACAGATAACATCATATATGACGGAAAAGCTTTGAGGACCATATGCATTCAGTTGCGCAATACTTGCATTAATTGGCTTCGTTTGTTCTATTGCATCTTTTACAGCATTATATACATTAATATTTATTCTATTATTTAGTGTAAAGAAAATCATCCATCCACAACATGGTCGGTCCTTTCTATGGAGAGGGTCGACTTTTCTGACATTAAAATTATCATTGGGTAAGAAGAGATTTTTGAAAATAACTTTCAATAAACTTTGATGTGCTGAATCTATTTGTGGATACACTCCGGGTAAATATGGGCATTCCAACAGTCTAGGACATGGACATAACTCCATTTTGTAAATATATACTGTAACAAATATCTGAATGAACAATGAAATTGGGAAGGTTTACAAATACTCACTCCTAAATATAGTGACCCATTCGTGGTATCTCTGGAATCTGGAATTTGTGTATTATATTTGAATAACGGAAATCAAACACGAGATAGAAACCTTATGTGTGGTTATTGGTGATGGTGGTTATCATAGAACAAGTAATATATACGTGTAAAGAATAGTTCTTTAAGTGAAGTATAGATGCCGCCTATAGCTGAATTTAGCAGATGCGTGAGACCAGACAAATATAGTCTATTACTAACCAACTACTGAATGCAATTATTCGTTTGGTCCGCTAGTTGTTCCCGTGCGTCTCTTGCTCTTCCCCATTAAAACTCTCAAGGCTCTAAGCATACGGTAGCGCCGCTCTATACTTCCCTAATGGAACTACACTTCTTTGACTATATTAATACTAGTATTATATTTGGTACAATATGCTAGATATAGACTATAGACAATCTGACGTATCATTATAGCGTCGGATGTAACCCTTTAACGTTACCGTAGGTTTCAGCTGTTCGTAGGTAATGATGTTTGTTGCTACTGCATGCCTTTTTCATTATCTACGGAGAGCTGCTAGCACGGTGTAGTATTGCAGGTAACATCCACCGCGAAACCTAAAGGTTATATAGGTGCTTATAGCGTTACGCTTCCTTCTTATTTGCAATCCGTTACGCTTACCATGCTTAGACATCAGTTAACACATCTATTAGATATGAATATGAATTTACAGCGTTGCTTGCTGCCGCCAGCGGCGTCGAATGTCGTGCTGGTCTTCCAGACTTGCACAACTCAACGAATCCTACGAGAAGGGATGGTGGATGGATGGACGGTTGGTTGCGATAACTTAGAGGGTTGAACTCTGCCTTCCTACTACGTACTACGTAATAGGTACTGCCGGGACAGTATACCTATATGTATAATGGAAATGGACGGAGACGAATGGTAGTAGGTATGAGCGGACTAGTCGGGCGTTTGTAGAATTCTTAAACTCTCCTTTTAAACTGTTACAGATTGTTACTGATGGTCCTTTGGAGCGTCGGCGTCGTACCGAAGAGATTTCGGTCCTATCTCCCATAATGGTGGAGATGTCGCGAGAAAAAAACGTTTTTTTTTTGTTAATTAGAAAATTGTTTGGACGTCCCCTAAACTGTTTCTAACGCATGGCCCGTTCATTTCCGTCAATGATAAGACGGCTAACGCGGCTGTAGAGGCGCGCCCAACTGCCTGATCAGTTTACGGAGATCAGCCGGCTATTGCCGATCTGTCTGGATATTTTTTTAATTAGAAAATTGTTTGGACGTCCCCTAAACTGTTTCTAACACATGGGCCGTTCATTTTCGTCAATAATAAGACGGCTAACGCGGCCGTCGGGCGCGCCTAACCGCCTGATTAGTTTACGTAGATCAGCTAGCTACTGCCGATCTGTCTGGATATTTTGTTAATTAGAAGATTGTTTGGACTACTTCTCCTAAATATTGCATTATAAAATTTGCATCAAACACGATTTAATAACTCTCGTAAATAGTGGTGACTTTATGACTAATGGTTGACTTTGTGGTCTTAGGTGCCTTTGATCTTAGGCCCAGACTAAACAGAAGTTGAGTTTTATTACCACCTTATTACAGAAGTGATTAAACTACAAATAGTTTTATGATAAGACTTTTAGATCCGCGAAAGACGCATTTCGATCATATATCTAACCTAGATGCTTGAAATCAAATTCAAGCTTCTCCGCCAACATTTTTGGACATATTTTAAAATGACATCAATAGTCTCACTAAAGGACACTCAGAATCGGCAATAAAATAGCAAAGGTTCCGACAAACTTGTCCTTTTTGTTTATTCTGTATCTTAGATGAGCATCACGAGAAATTGTCATCATTGGATAGTGTTATGTGCTGCAATCTAACGGCTACTATATAGAAAGCATTACCTAACTGGGTCAATTTACCACAGGCAATTGGGCCAGAAATCGAAAGTCTTGCAATAATTGAAAACTTATTGAACTTTGTCCTGCTGCAGCTTCCTCTGCTGAATGAATATTGTAGGTAATTATTTTAAGGAGGAATCTTGTCCTAACCAAAAAACTCTTACTTTACAGGGTAATATTGGGTTTCAAACATACTTTAAGTTTCCGTTTTTAGTCAAAAAGACGTAAGATTCCGTAAAATAAAGTTTGGAAGCCGTTGCTACAGGAACTATACTGCTGAGCAACTCGGGGAAACAATCAATCTGATGTTCGTAGAAAATATGCTACGACTAAGACCAAAAAAGTACGAGAAAAGTTAAAGAGCTTAATAATTTTTGTAGAATCGATTGGACAGAAAGTTTAATGAAACGCCACAATCAGATTATTTTTCAAAAAGCAGGAAAAAAATATAAAACATTTAAGAGTTGTAACAGACGAGCAAACCCTTAAAGATTATTTTGCTAATTTCGAACAAGCGATAAAAAATGTTGATTCGGAAAACGCCTGTAGCCTGTATATTGACAATGGCCTGTGGAGTTGGTTCCACTGTATGTAAATTACAAACCGAGAAAAATCTATTGCAACCTTAAGATGTTGCATTTTCTTGGTCGCCTTAACGGTCAATGGAGAAAGATATTGGACGAATGGAAGCAGTTCCCCCTCTAGTAGTCAATATTCAAGGATTCCATGACGAGGTTTCTGGACTGCTGAAATCTTCTGAAATCCGAGAGAAGTTGGGGTAGTAATTTAATGAGAAGAAGAGGAAAATAGAAGAAAGTGTAGAAAGAACAAAGAAATAAAGAAAAAGGAAGTAACAAAAAGAATGGAATTTTTTTTTATGAAGAACTCATTATTCAGGGAAACATTAGGTTAGTAGTGTGTTTGTCAACAGTATAGACCAAAAAATAGTCAACGTATCTATCACAAAATCATTGTGACTCCGAACTATAATTGTGTTCGTAGTTCCTTTAAGGCATTCTCTGTGAACTTGTTGAATTTGATAATTTTACATGGTAAGCGTCACAAATTTGAAAATTCTTGAAAAAAAACTTGAATACACACAAAACTAAAGATTTATTTAAAAATAAATAATTAATTATTCACATTATACAAAATATATTAACAATAACATGAGTGTATTAATAATGTTCATCTTCATGTGAATTTGACACTTAAATTGGTTTTAAAACAATTTTCTTTTTGTTGCGTTAGAGGATGATTGGCATGTCCTGATTTTATTACGACAGCATTAAAACCACTCTTTTATCAACGGTGTACTTAACAGTACGAATAGTTCCATCCGCTTCTTTAAAACTGTATTCACCTTTAACCACATCCCCAGTCCTCGTTTCTTTGTGGAGATTTCATCACCAGTATGCTGATCCTCAACTCCATAGGAATAAGAATATTCTGCAGGTCCCTAATATGATTAATAATTATTAAAAACAATATAAAATGATCTTTAGGACAGCTTACATGTTCCTCGCGTTCTTGCTCTTGACGATGTGATGTTATAATAATGGGTATTTGTTTGATGATTGGTTGTACTGGCCAGCGTATTTATACCATGAAATTGTTGAAGTCCTCTATTTCGATATTCACCTAAACCTGAATTTGTAGAAACGTAAGAGTTTGCATGACTGTCTATTGGGGATCCATAAGAGGTAGCAATCAATATAGCAGAGAATATAACCTATAGATAAGAATCAACTTAAATAATTAAAGAGATTTTGCTGTAATTTACAAGAAATACATACCTGTGGGAACATTATGGAGATAATTGTACGATATTCGCTGAAGAACTGTTGAGGGAAATTGATACATGTATCAGTTATAAACGAACTTTTATATACCTTTCTTCAATATTTGTGATATAATACGCCCTCACTTTCGGAACGGGCAATTATTAAATCAATTACCCATATTAGCAAGGTGCGTAGTATAAATTTAGGTTATATAATTTCCAATGAGCTTTAAGAAATGCGGAATCTTTTAAGAGATTCGGTTCTTTATTTAAACATGATTTAGACAAGTAGGTCAATATCACATGTTTGGCTACCTCAATATCGAGCCCTAGTCTTTAATTTTACATAGCTTGAGTGGTTTGTTCCTTTAATTTTTACGCCAAAATATGCGAAAGTATTATATCAGAATGCATAAGAATAAAACTACTTTCTGTAAATATCTTTTTAATCACAGTGAAGGGTTGTTGATTACGCATATAAATACGATGTTTATTACTGTGGCATTATCAGTTCCTTCAGCAAATTCAACAGAAATTGCCAAAGATGTTTCCACAAGTAAATACTTAGGATTTTCATAAACAAAAATATTTCTTTTATAACTTTTTTTTTCAATAGATTATTGTACTAGCAACATTAGCTACCGCCAGTTTGGGAT
Source organism: Holotrichia oblita (assembly GCA_023690525.1). Classification (NCBI taxonomy): domain Eukaryota; kingdom Metazoa; phylum Arthropoda; class Insecta; order Coleoptera; family Scarabaeidae; genus Holotrichia; species Holotrichia oblita. Next base: position 1,944,932 of record CM043021.1, read on the forward strand.
CCCCTAATTGACAGCCATGCTACCCGTATGTTTCTACAAATTTCGGAGAACAAGCAGGATACGATTTGAATTATGGACATCATGAAGCAGCACCAATTCTCACTCACCACCAAGTTCCCACTGTCATACATAACGTGGTAACTCCAATAGTTGAAAAGGTTCCAATCTACGTCAAACATGAAGAAGAGCATGTGAGTTAATAATTTTTGAATCCCATCCAATTTAAAGTTAATTTTTTATTAATCCAATAGGGACCTGTCAACTACGAATTTCATTACGCTGTAGACGACAAACATTCTGGGATATCAAATTCACAAAGAGACCAGACATGGTGATGCTGTTCAAGGTGAATATAGTCTGAAAGAAGCTGATGGCACCACCAGAATTGTAAAATATACTGCTGATAAAAAGAGTGGTTTTAATGCTGTGGTAATTAGGGAAGGACATGCAGCTCATCCTGAAGTTGTTCATAAAGAAGTCGAGGTTAAGAAAGTGTTGGTGCCCGTGGATAATCATCATTATTCGTATTATTAATGAGTTATTATTATTATAGTTTTATTTTAATATTATATTGAATGTTGTGCATGCTTGAATAAAATAATATTTTTGTAATAGTTCGCATTTTATTGGCTTTTCTCTTAAATTTCTGTGAATTAATTCAAGGCCTACATGTGTGTTAGTATTTACCGACCTAATATGTCAAATTTCAAACACTAATAACTTCGTAATTTTAAATGGAACGCCCTGTATATTTTTGCCGCAGACAGTGGAAAATTAAATTCTTCATCGAATGATATTACATTTCCCCTATACCTAAAATGAATATTTTAGGAGCTATTCGCAAATTTATGTGAATGTATTCAGAAACTTCGCGTGAGCGCTAAAGATGGCTATGAAAATTGTCACAGTTTTATCGTAATGTCTAATTTTCTAATGACAGTTCGATAGCATGTTAATAAAGAAAATAAAAACAAATATATTTTTCGAGTAAAGAAGAAACAGAATAGTAAAATTTATTTCGTAACCAAGATAACATTAAAGAAAACTATGTTAAGAATGAATAAATATGGTATTAAAAAAGTACAATTAATCCAAATTTGTTCAAAATTAGTCCCATTCAGTTTCAAACATTTATTAATTCGTTTTAGCATTTGACTACTAGTGACCTTTTGTATGTGCGCTTCTGTTAATGAATTTAGTGCTCCTCGTATTCTTCTTTTGTTTCCTCTGCAGTTGTCACCGGAGTACTGTAAACTTTTTGTCCTTAACATAGCCCCAAAGGAAAAATCCATAGGGGTCAAGTCTGGTGAACGTGGAGGCCACAAGTATGGACCTGCGTTTGCAATAAACTTTCCGTCAAATAACCTCTCCAAGAACAAGTGTACATCTCTTGTTCTGTGAGCCGGTGCACCATCCATTTGATACTACGCAGTATTTGATTCGATAATAGGCAGTATCAAGTTCTTCTTCCACAATATTGCGCAATATATCTAAATTACCTTTCCCCATTTAAATTTTCGTTATAAAAATGTAGACAAAAGCATGCGATTATTTTTATAGCGCAAAAAACATTAAATTGCCAACTTTCCTGATATCCCCTTTCACTCGTTACATGGGGATTTTTGATGCCCAAAAATGACTATTATGTTTATTAAAGAGGCCATTTTTGGTAAATTTAGCTTCGTCAGTCCAAATGATTTTCTTCGTAAAATTTTTCGTCGTCCTGACAAGTTATGAAGTATTCACAAAAGTTGACCCTATTTAAGAAACTGCGGATGTGGTGTACCTGCTGGCATGAAAATGGTCTCCATTTATGTCTTTTTAGTACTCTTTGAATGGACATTGCTGAAATTTCCAAAGTTGTCGCTGCTTGTCGAAGAGGTGCAGTGGGGTTGGTATAGAAATATCCCATAACACCAATTTCAACTACTTCGTCATCAATTTTTTTCTAAATTAAATTTGGCCTAAACTGTCTATGTTCTAAACAATTTTTAACTAACCGTCGCACTACATCTTTAGATGGAATTGGCCTGTCCGGACCGCTGTCGAAATAAAGCACATGTTCGACTTAAAATTTTTCCGAACTCTCCATAAATCATCAATAAATTCAGGTAATCCTGATTTGTCAATCCTAAACGCGACATTTTCGTATACTAGATTAGGAACTGTGCGATATACTAGGAAGTTTATTAACTCGCTATCAAACTGTCATTAGAAAATTAGACATTACGCTAAAACTGTGACGAATTTTCATAGCCACCTTTAGCGCTCACACGAAGTTTCTGAATACATTCACGTATTTTGCAAATAGCTCCTAAAATATTCATTTTAGGTGTAGGGAAATGTGATATCATTTGATAAAGAATTTAATTTTCTACCGTCTGCGATAAAAATATACAGGGTGTTCCATTTAAAATTACGAAGTTATTAGTGTTTGAAATTTTAACATATTAAGTCGGTAATTACAAACACCCTGTATAGTATTTGCAATACCGCGAAAATAATTTTCAATAGCCCATCTTAGTAGCTCTCTAAGTTCCAATAATCATTCATCAACTCTTCTGCATACTGA
>CM043021.1:1948003-2048003 GCA_023690525.1 Holotrichia oblita
AACGCGGATGAGGTGTACGTTTGGTTCGTCGATTTCGGTAATTTCGAAAGTTTAAACAAGAAAGACGTGAGGCAATTACAAGATTGTTGGTTGGAGGTACCCGTAGAACATCATATAGCTACGATTCACGGGATTAAGATCGTTGACGAGAAAGATCATCAAGAAGTATTAAACGAGATGATATCGTATTATGGAGCTTGCCAGTTGGCCAAAATTATTGTCGATAAACCGTTAAGTTTGGAGTTATATAAAAAAGATGCGATTGATGATTTTATCGTATCAAGATTTGATCGACGTAGGATTACTGCAGGGTGGTGAATGAGATCGAACAAATTCATATCTCTACGTAGATGTGTACTAATGAGTATTACTAAGAGTTAATTTATTTTCATAATCGATGTAATAAAGAAATATAATAAGTATGAATAATTTAAATTTGTTGCTTATTAAATTTATATATTTTTTTGTTTAAAGAAATTAAATTCTTTTCTAAATCAATTTTTCGTTTAGTTCTAGAAATGTTCTGTATGACGAGATCTTTTTTTTTTCCAACCTTATTTGTTATAGAAATAAATCTATATAATACTGAGTTTTATTATTTTTAGACCACCTGTATACACAAATCTTGACTGTCAAAATTGGATGACTTGAGATGGTTACATTGTATTTATTGTCAACTTCTCAGTGGTACCATCTGAACACTTCTACCAACCTCCTCATTCCTTGTACAATATTGCAACTTTCAGATGCATTTTGATAATCACAATTACATAGTTTGACAGTTGACAAGAAATATTTTGATAGCTACACCTGCTAAACGTTGATTGTCGAAAGTATTTTAAATCAGTTGTCGATTAAAGTTATTTTAAATTTATTATTTTGTCAATTATGCACGTTGAAACTATAAATAAATATTCTTATAAATTGACAGCTGTCAGAACAATTGGAACGTCTGTGTTGATGATTGACAGCTGTCAAAACTATTTTAAATTAGAATGATTAACAAGAAACTAAAGTGTTTATATTTTGACAGTTTTAAGAGCAATTCTAAAAACTGCAAATCTGTTGAAATTGACAAAAATGGTTGATTCGTCCAATTTGACAGCTGTCACAATTATTTTAAATTAAAACGAACCTATGGTAACCAAAATAAAGCAAAATGCACTATGTAGTCTGGTGTTAACATTTTGTCGCTAAACGGCGTCTTGAATTGGTAACATTGTATTTATTGCCAACCTCCTCATCCGTTTGACAGATGACAAGAAATATTTTGATAGCTACACCTGCTCAATATATGTCGATGGTTACAATTGTTGCATCTGATTAAAATTGTTTTAAATTTATAATTTGACAGTTCTCAGAGCTATTTTGTCGGTTATACATGTTGAAATTATAAAGAAATTACTAGATATTCTAAAAATTGACAGCTGACAGTAAAATTTAACATCTACGGGTGTTGACAGCTGTCAGAACTATTTTAAATTAGATTGAGTACCAATACAGCAAGCTTTTACATATTTTCATAGTTTTAAGAAAATTCTAAAATCTAAAGTCCATTGAAATTGACAAAAATTGTTGATTTTTCCAATTTGACAGCTGTCAAAATTGCTTTTATTTATCGGAGTTGAAAAAAGATGTTATATTACAACTCTCGAGCGAATTTTTAATGATTACAATTTTTAAATTCGAGTAAAATTATTTTTAAATTAGTAATTTGACAGTTAACTGCGACAAAAACAGCTGTTTTTATAATTTGACGTTTGTAGGAAATTTTAGCATTACCACACTCGATTCTGTAAAAAACAAATACTCGTTTCTGAAATTTGACAGCTGTCAAAAATTTTGTTTTTTTGGATTAAAATTATTTTTAATTGTTCCCCTCCCTCCATTTAATAATTTTTTGAATTTCGCGGGCTTTATAATGTGGTACTATAAGAATAAGGAGCTGCTAAAAACTGTGCTATTTCACTGCAATTCACAGTGACATGTAGTTACTTTTGATCAGAGTACCATCTTAAAATGCGCGCCAAATTTCAAAATTATTTAGAGGGGGTAATTATATTAATCAGCTTATAACAAAACTAACGCCATATATGTTAAATACATGCATGTTTCTGTTTTATTCGATGCTTTTTTAACATCTTTTTTCGTTACAAGTTACTATAAAATATAAAACAATCTTTATATTTTGACAGCTTTTGACGTTCACATCATATTCGTAGTAGCGACCTCTATCCAAATAAGTTTGAACTTAATGGTTTGTCTAACAACTATTCTGCATCATATGGCTGCCACTGAAAAAACTGCTCGATAGATGGCACTTTACAAATAATTATTATTTATCATTTTTGAATTTTTTTTCGATTAAAAATAAAAACAAAATTTTAATTCATATATTTATATGCTTCGTATATAAATAACATAAAGAATGTTCCAATACTACACATTACATAAATACTCAACACGTAATTTAAACAGTTTATTCCCAGATTACCACCAAAGCATTGCAAGACTAGTTTTCAACAATATCTGTGGTCTATGCATTGCAAATTAATGCAATTAATTGCCTAACAATGGAAAAACTTTTGTTTTAATTCTAATTCATTCGAAAATTAAAAGAATTTATATATCAAGCTTGGCTTGTATTACAACAGTTTCTTGTCGGAATGTTACATCGGTAGACCAACAACTCCTCTGGCAGGTAAAAATTAAAACATTCCCGAATTCCAATCGCGTCATCTGTTTCGGATCGGAAGTTAATTGTAATTTTGAAATTATCGTTGGTAAAATTTGCAATTCGAACACCATATCGGCTTGGCAATATTGGCACTTCCTCGGAGTATCTTGAATTGGATACAGTAGTAAGGGATTTGTACTCTCTCTATTATATCTGTAATAAAAAATTTTAAATCAAACAAAATTAGATCCTAAATGATGAGTATTCACCTTAAAATCTGCCCTTGATTCATCTGAATCTTCGTTAAAAAATAATGAAACATTCGATCTCCATGTTGGGGGATCCCCTTCTCGTATTTCTCGATAGTAGCAGCACCGCTGTCTACACAACCGTCACTTAAGAGAGATTCCATTTCGGAGGGTGTAACTACGTAATCATTATTTTTCTGATACTCCTGCAATAATTCCCTGATGTGGTGATCGCTGAGATTAGCTGCATTATTCGATTCCTCCCATACGTTAATGAAATACGAAACAAATTGTATCGGACATCTTTTATGGTCGAATTTAGCTTTTTGTTGGCATAATTCCTGTGGAAGTGGTGTAACTTCATGCAGGAGTGCTACTATATCCCTTTGAGGTAGTGTCGGGGTATCGATACTGATTACTTCCCCTTCGTCACCTTCGATTTCAGCTGTCGCAGCTGGGGATTGTAATCGACCAACTGCGCCACCTATTAAAATTAATTAAATTATAAATTTTTATTTTATTTAAATAAATTTAAAAAAATTATTGATTATATTTTGTTATAAAAAAAATATACCTCCCCGGCGGGGAATCGAACCCCGGTCTCCCGCGTGACAGGCGGGGATACTGACCACTATACTACCGAGGACTCGTAATTGACGATTAATCAATTGATGTTTTTAAGTTAGACGCATGCGTTCTGGATCTAATCAATTAAAATTTATTGCGAGATAACCTCAAAAACCCCAGCAGATAATAATGTTGTAATAATAATAAACATAATTTTTGGATAACTCAAAATACTGACGAATATAGAATAAAATTATGACGGCAACTACGACATCGATTCAAAATCAATTGCGAAAAGATTTCGAATTTTTAAATCACGTAAAATATGAACATTTAGTGGCTGGTTTATCAGGTGGGCTTGTTTCGACACTGTGTTTGCACCCTTTAGATGTGATAAAAATTAGATTCGCTGTACACGATGGGCGTACAGATCTCACACCGAAATATTCAGGTATTTATTAAGATTATCATCTCGCATTCTTAGTATTAATTCATCGATTTAAAAACAGGTATTACTAATGCTTTCTAACGATTTATACCAAAGAAGGTTACCGAGGATTTTACAGAGGTTGCACACCGAATTGCGTGGGAGCTGCCAGTTCTTGGGGTTTATATTTTCTATTTTATAATGCTATAAAAACGTTTATACAAAAAGGGAATACTCAATTACCGTTAGGGCCGGGGCAACATTTATTGGCTGCGACGCAAGCTGGTGCTTTCACTTTATTATTAACGAACCCAGTTTGGGTGGTAAAAACACGATTATGTTTACAATATAGTTATATGGATACGACCAAACATATATACAGTGGAATGTACGATTGTCTCGTAAAAATATACACACAAGATGGGATCCGTGGATATTATAAAGGTTTCCTCCCAGGTTTATTCGGAGTATCGCACGGAGCGATACAATTTATGGTTTACGAGGAGATGAAGAATCGTTATAATAAATATAGGGGTACGCGAGTATTACATCGAAATTGGGTACGGTGGAATATCTCTCGTTTGCGGCAATTTCAAAATTAATCGCAGCCGCTACGACTTATCCTTATCAAGTTATACGAGCACGTTTACAAAATCAACATCATTCGTATAGCGGTGCTTTCGATTGTATTAGTCAAACGTGGAATTACGAAGGAGGGCGTGGATTTTATAAGGGACTCGGGACGAATTTATTAAGGGTTACACCTGCGACGATGATTACTTTTATAACGTGCGAGAATATATCGCATTTCCTATTGAAACAATCGCGGGAACTCCGGCAGGGTAATCGTATGAAAATATCGAAGGAAAATAGCAAATTTGTTTGTGATTTGTTTTAGATATATGTACGTAATTAAATAATCGACACTAGTCACTCATTCCTATACATACAATGTTGCTAATTTAATTGAAATAAAATTGATTTTATTGCAAAAATTTAATCTTTTATTTAACGACTAACCTTGTGCTTCTGGTGTACCACCCGTATTAGCATTTCGATCATCGACGCTTAAAGTTTCTAATCCGATTCGAACGGAATCTTGAAACTACAACTTTCATCATCTTCATCGGAAACTTTCTCGAGATTACTAATCAAGTTGCCGTTTTCCTCGCTAATATTAGCGTTACTTTTATCTTCCCAATCATCAGCATCTTGACACCAATCGGTGACGTTTTGAATTGGTTTCGTTGAAGTAGGTGGTTCGTAAACATTATTCACCGGTTCTAAAGTTTGTACTCGAATACAACACCAACTAGAATATAATGATGATAATTAGATATCTTACCTATATAACGATTTTAAATCTGTTACCTCTCATTATGATTCCAACAATTTGGGTTTATACAAGCGAAAATATAGAGGATCCTGTGATAAATTGTATTCTCTAAAGGAGCGTAGATTTGCACGACTAACGGACGTGGTAATTGACAGAGTGGACAAATTGGATTGTCGAAGCTTATATTGCTGGGATAATCCTAAATAAAATTTAAATTTAAATGAGGTTATGTTAAATAATTCTGACAGATAACAAGTTTGAAACGTCTTATTTTTACATGGGGGTGTAACTCAGTGGTAGAGTGTCTGCTTCGCATGCTGAAAGTCCTGGGTTCAAATCCCAGCTCCTCCAAAATTCTGTTTTTTTTTTTTTTACTACGTAATAAATTGCGAATTACTTACAGGTTGGCCGCCGATCTTATTCGTCGCGAAATTGATTGAATTTTTGTGTTTTTCCGATACAATTTCGTCTACATAGCCTAAATATACATTCGAGTTACTTTGGGCCATGTTTCTGGATTGAAACAATTGAAAGAAAGCACCAGCTGATCGAAAATGTAGTCAACACACAATACAGTAAACTAGCTATGGGGTGGACTACATTACGCATGCCTCCTGTACAAAATCCATTGTGTTCTCCTATTGGTTCCCTATTGATCTTTTCCTGAAGATAAAATAAAATTAGTCATCAAATTTTCTAAAATATTATTCTTAATTAAATATTTTGTGGTTAAAAGTTTTAGTTTTATTTTTAAACACAATTAATATTTTTGTAGGGAAATAAGGAAATACCAGCGATAACTTATCATCACAATCAACCTCTTAAAACGCTTATCAGCTAATTAAAAAAATATTATTGTTACTAAGCGAAAATATTACTTAAAAAAGAGATCAAACTATTACAATTTTATATTAAATAAATAAATAAGAAAAATGGTAACATGAATTATGGAAAAAATTACATTACAGATTTCTGTAATACTATTTTTAAATCTAAATTAAGTTATAAATCAAATTGCACAGATTTGGGAATTAAATCTCTAATTAAAAAGTAACAAAGATATCGTATCATATTCATTTAAAAAATCATTGAGATTTATAAGCGATTTATAAAATAAGATAAATCTAAGATAGAATCTCAAAAAAAACGCATTTAGATTAATTTAAAAACGATTCCTATAAATACATTACAGATTCCTGTATTATAACGTCAATTTGCTCTAGAAATAAGAAAATTTTAACTTTATATTATAAATTTAATACATTACATCAATTAATACGATTTATTTATGTGATTTACGATTAATAAATTAAATTAAATTGTAATTATTTATTACTAAAACCGAATATTACCGATAGATGTCAGCAAACATTGACATTTTAAAATATGACATTTAAAATTTTTGACATTTACGAGTTGCAATTCAATCATTTCAAGTGTAATTAGAGAACCATCCATACACAATAAAATAATCGTTCTAACTGGATTTATTATAGCATGTATTATTAGTGCTGGTTATTTGTGTTTGTTAAACATCGTCGTAATTAAGTTATGTACTTAAAACCGTTTCAAAATTGTATTTGATTCAAGATATAACATTTTTACCGGTTTAAACGAACCAACAAATTACTCAGATTAGTATCAACCGGTTCTTATATCTCCTTAACAAGATTTAAAGATGAATTTCTACGTTTTAACGGTGATCTTTTATCTATTAAATGTAATATACGCCGACGATGAAACCGTACATACAGTACAATATACAGACGATGATTTGAAGAGGAAATCCCGAAGAGGAATCATTTCGTCATGTTTTACGCCCCATGGTTAGTTATATTATATTTCCTCCCATTCGAAAATTTGATTTTTTTATCGCTTTAAAGGTGTGGGCACTCGCAGAGCGTTGGCACCGACTTGGGAACAATTAGCCGAGATGTTAAGCGAAGGCGATGGTAATGTACGGATTGCTAAAGTCGATTGCATGAAGGATAGTAAAGTGTGCACCGATCAGGATGTAACCGGATATCCTCGTTGAAATTCTTCAAGATAGGTGAATCCGAAGGGGTTAAATTTAGGGGTACACGAGATTTACCGTCGCTTTCGAATTTTATTAACGAACAATTAGGATCGGTGAGTTATTCTAAAATTAAAAATTGTAATTAAATATAAAGTTAATTTCGATAGGAGAGTGCGGATGAGACACCACAAATTCCAGAACCGACAGGCGGTTTAGTTGAGTTAACGGAAGATACGTTTTACGACCACGTTGCTAATGGAAAGCATTTCGTTAAGTTTTACGCACCGTGGTGCGGGCATTGTCAAGTAAGAGGACGACAAAATTATCTTGTTTCCGATTTAATCGATTATTTGCAGAAATTAGCTCCGACTTGGGAGGGGTTGGCACAATCGTTGGAATTCGAAGAGGGTGTTAGCGTTTGTAAAATCGATTGTACCCAATACAGGGGGGTTTGTAACGAGTTCGAAGTTAAAGGGTATCCATCGTTATTGTGGATCGAAGATGGGAAAAAGGTATATCCTTTGTTTAATTTTAATTATAGATATTGAATACAAAGTTCACATATTTTTTCCGTTAAAAATAGAATTCCTTAGGAATGCGGATTTGTTTTTTCCTGTCAAGCTATTTTTAACTTTAAAGATAATTCATAATCGCTTATTTTTTTTTTTCTTTTAGGTAGATAAATATCAAGGTCCGAGAAGCCACGATGACTTAAAATTATATGTTAATAAAATGCTGGGTACGAAACCTGAAGGAAAAGATAATGCCATAGATGATTCGAAGGATGAAGCTCAAGGAGTCGTTTTAGTCCTGACTGGTGATAATTTCAAACACGGTATACAGAAAGGGATATCGTTCGTTAAATTCTTCGCACCATGGTAAACATTTTAACGATTAACAATTATATAAAACAGAAACTTTAATTTATACATATTTCAGGTGCGGACATTGCAAGAGATTAGCACCGACTTGGGAAGAACTCGGTAAGAAGCTTCTACACGATAATTCTGTTAATATCGTAAAGGTCGATTGCACTTTGGAAGTGAATAAAGAGCTGTGTAAGGAGCAGGAGGTTGATGGCTTCCCAACGATATATCTCTACAAGAACGGTTTGAAGATATCGGAATATACAGGAAATCGCAGTTTAGAAGATCTAGTCGAATTTGTGATGAAGCATACGGATGGTCATGACGAATTGTAGATTACATAAGGGATATTTTCGTTTGTAATTAATTATGTAGGAAGTGTAAGACATACCCATCACATGGCTGTAATTTTTCTGCCAGATTTCGTAAAAGTGCTCAGTTTTATTATTACTTATTACAAATGATCATTCCTTAGAATGTTTTCAATTTTTTTTCTTCTGAACTGTAATATATAGTTTTTTTTTTGTAAAATTCTCTCGTTCATGTAAGAATGTGAATATATTGTCGTCTGGAATTTAATAAATAAAAGCTTTTATAAGAAAAAATATGTGCAAATTTATTTTTAAACCCTCTCGAAAATATTCAAACAAAGGATAAGGAGATCTTAACTTGGAAGGACGAGGATCTCAATTTGGCTAACCTGGGGACTTCAACGCAGCGTCTGTTCCCTTTAACAACGATCATGGATGGAGGAGGATTACATTTTCGAAAAATACGGATCGTCACGCACTTGTCAAGATTTATGAGGAGTGACGTCATTTAGGTTCAAACATTGGTGTAATATACACTAATTTTCGTCATAAATTTTTAAAATTCACTAAATTATCTGCGTTTTAAATCCACTTGGTTCGAGCGTGTTTTAGACAATCTACGAGGTCGTCGACGAAAAATAGCCGAAAAAATGACGTCAAAATTATGTCAATTTGCTGCCTCATTTACCACTTAATCATGATGATTGATAAAATCCATCATTATGCGAGTTTTACGCGAGTATTCCTTCGTTGTCATTTACCGTGACTCGAGTGAAACTTTATCGGGTTTTGTCGGGAGAGAAGCCGGTTGATTTTCGACGAATCTCCCTACTTTGACGAGCGTGGAAATATCGATATATTATGGAGCGTAACTGTAGGAAATGCAATAAACGTCTTTAATATAAGCAGTTTTAGATATCTACGAATTAAATTAGGCTATAAAATATATTAAATATTAAAAAAAAAAACATATCAATTAACAACAAAGAAAAGACATTTTTATTCCGATATTATCGATCCGATTAAAATGGAATATCGACAAATCTTCCGTTAGGATTCAAATTTAATTGCACTCACGAGCAGATGCAATCTTCAAATTCTGAAATGCTGATAGTTGTAGGATTTCTTGCCTCTAATACTTCGCTTTGAGGTTCGTGAGTGTAGCTCTCTCGATAAAAGTGGCATAAACCACCAAGTGAGTGCTTAAATTGAATGTAACGTCGCTGGTATACATGATAAATAATTCGGGCGCCAGTAATGAACCTCGAAGCACGCCAGCGTTAACAGAAGGTCCTCCTACGAAAAAGGTATGAACGCACGAAGGAAATCATGCCTGGATTAACGTTTAACCTGCCCATTCAAAAAAAAATAGATTGTTTCAGCTCCAAAATCGTCACGTAGTACCTCATCCGTTAACCGAAGGAGCTGAAAGTCTGTCGATAAACCCTCCTGAAAACTAAATCGAGCATCAGGAGGAAAGTAGCCCTCGCTGATGATATCGCAGAGCCTTGCGAGAATTACTAGCTCCGCAATATTGGATAAACTGGAGAAAAGGCTTAATGGCTTGTAGCTGGATAGTATTTGAGGATTTTTGCCGCGCTTTTATCGAGTAAGATGACCCCGACATGTTTCCAGACATTCGAATACGAGCAATGGTGCCTGTCAACCCCCGAGGGGGTCTTACAATTTTTTTTTCCGGTGGCTGAGACCACAAATCACTAAGAATAGATGTTCAACTCAATACTAACGATTCTGCTTTATAGCTAAGGAGCTGCCAGGAGACGGAAGGGGGTGTTTGTTTAGTGGGTTGCAAGTCAAAGCAGCGAAGACATAAAATGGGTTTTTTTCTTTCGACGAACGGTTAGTGATCGGTTTCGTTTTTATGCAAATTACATACAGAATAGTAATGTTGGTTGCCTACCCTTTTGCACCTACACCTTTAATTTTTTCCCCTTGCGGATGCTGGCAGCTGACCCCTTGCCCTACATCTTTTTTAGATAGTTTTTGGCTGAAACTCCGCAATATCTCATCCCAAAATTTTAACACAATATTAAGAACGTGATAATAATGAAAATAATACCGCCCTCTATGTTCATAACACGCACTAAAAATATTTCTAGCGAGAAATTGACGAGTAAATGCCAGCAGAAGTCCCTTTTTAAAGTCAAAAATGGGACAATAAACATATTTAGATTATCGCCATTTATTTTTAAATTTACAAAATGTGTTTATTATTAAAAAAGCAAGATATTTTGATTGCAATTTCTGACAACTGCACTCTTGCGCCATCTATGCTACAAATATTGAATCTAGCATTCCTTTAGAATTACAGATTTCTGTTTTAGACGGATAAAAAGCAATTTAACGAACATTTTCCAGTTTGGTGTACAAAATAACGCATAAAACGAAGCTAATCTTTGCCTTTGTGGTTTTTAAATGTTTCTGTGTAGCTGGAAAATCACTACATCTTTTACATTTTATACATGATACATAATGCATAATCAGGAGAAACGTCAAAAAAATATCCAATTTATAAAACACGTAGAGATTGCTAAATAGCGCAAAACCTACCAATTAAATACAAAAACAATTCAAATAAGAAATAAATTAAACACAATGGTAAAATTAGTTGATCAGCTTAACAATAGAGGTCCCCTTTAAACGCTCAAATGGTAATCAGGTTTAAATTTATCTTCCCCACCTAGATGGCGTTGTCAACAATTTAGTTTGAAGTTTAATTAAAAACCACTTTTTTAAATTAAATTAATTGATAAATTTTGTAATAGATTTAACATATTAATCTTCAACTCCTTTCGTAGCCAATTTTGGGATTTGTTAGTATCAGAAATCGCTATAGCAATATTCTATTCCTCCATCTAAAATGTACGTATACACTGCTGTTCAAAAAGTTAAATTTGGCGGGAAATTTAAATAAAACGCATAGTTTTAAACATAAAACTAATTTTATTCAACTAATATTTTTATAAATAATTCTAAATATTCAATCTATTATCTTGTTATAGGTATAAGAATTATTTTATCTCAATAAATACATATCTAAATTGTGTTTTATCATCAATATTTACTAATATTTTTATATATATAATATAATGTATAATTAGATAATCTAATATGGTTGTATGATTTATCACAATATAGAAAATTTTGAAATAAAATCGAGACAAAATTTTTTCCACTATAAACGAAGATAATATAATAATATGATTGTACATTATTGGCACAATATTTCTCAAGAAATGAACACAGACGAGAACAAATAAATAAAATACAACAATTAAACTAGAATACTACATACATACAATTTGGTGTTTGCTTTATTTTATTTATTTTTACATTAATATTAATATTCATATCAATATTGCCATAATATAATGAAATATAATCGTTCTTTTTCTCACTAATTGTTTATTTTAATAAAAATCTAATCGTGATTCTCGCGTAATTTTTGAAAAATTATTTCGTTAAATTTTACCTACCTAAGTACCTTACTTTTTCTTTTATATTTATATAGACAAGTTTGAGGTAATATAAGTATATGAATATTGTTAAATCTTAAAGGATAAATATAAAATTTTTGAAAAGTATTTTTATCTGCCAATACACAGTTTGTCCCAGATACGATGAGACTGATGAGGTTCCATCGTGAGGACCTTGTGAGGACACAACATCGAAAAAGTCAGTCAAAGAAATTGTTGAATTTTGACTCGGATGATTTGGGCAAACAGAAGGTCTGTACAGGCTTCGTCCTGGATCTTTTATCTCTTTCTGGGTAGGAGTTCTTGTCCTTAGATCCTTTGACATCCAGTCTCAGCATGTTTCTGGTGACGAAAAATATGAGTCAAAAAGAAAACGTCAGAGTGAAGGATGGAAGTCACCAGAATAGCCACAATAGAAGAGCAAAATCAAGACAATGCTAAGACCGTTTTCTTCGATTCAAAATGAATTCATTCTCAGAAGGTCAGGCGGTGAACGCAGAATATTATCTGAGAACCAGGCAGTTCGATTTTGTTGCAAATTGAAATTGACGATGAAAGCAAATCGTTTCGATACTATTCCGGTTATCCAAAACATTTCGGCCATCATTTTTTTTTTTCAGACCAATCTCGTCGAATCTGGGACAGACTGTATATATCCGTCCCTATCTAAATTTGTGTATATATTTCTTTTAGTAAATAGTTTTCGTAAAAATCAGTGGTGTTATTCACATATTTTTTTCGCAATATATCTTTTGTAAATATCTCACAAAACATACAATGCAAAAAGAATCAATTCGTTAACATTTACGACTTTGATTAATTTATTAAAAATTATTTTATAATTTTAAATATAATATAACAAGAACAAGTTATTTACAAACGGATTTATTAAAATTAAAACTATACCACACTATCGCAACTTAATTTAAAATATTCTTGAATCACTTTCATCGAGAGAGCTCTACACTCACGAACCTCAAAGCGAAGTATTAGAGGCAAGAAATCCTACAACTATCACCATTTCAGAATTTGAAGATTGCATTTGCTCGTGAGTGCAATTAAATTTGATTCCTAACGGAAGATTTGTCAATATTCCATTTTAATCGGATCGATAATATCGGAATAGATGTCTTTTCTTTGTCGTTAATTGATATGTTCTTTTTTAATATTAAATATATTTTATAGACTAATTTAATTCGTAGATATGTAAAACTGCTTATATTAAAGACATTTATTGCATTTCCTACAATTACGCTCCATAATATATCGATATTTCCACGCTCGTCAAAGTAGGAGGATTCGTCGAAAATCAACCGGCTTCGCTCCCGACAAAACCCGATAAAGTTTCACTCGAGTCACGGTAAATGACAACGAAGAAATTCTCGCGTAAAACTCGCATAAAGATGGATTTTATTAATCATCGTGATAAAGTGGTAAATGAGGTAGCGGATTGACGTAATTTTGACGTCATTTTTCGGCTATTTTTCGTCGACGACCTCCTATGGTGTCTAAAACACGCTCCAACGAAGTGGATTCAAAATGCAGACATTTTAAGTCAACTTTAAACATTTATGACGAAAATATGACGTAAATTAGTCTATATTACACCAATTTTCGAACCTAAATTACGCCATTTCGCTAACTCACTTATCTTTTTATTAATAATGACTTCTATTGTATGATTCAACGTGACGGTTGTAATAAGACGTAACACGTCCAAAAAAATGACGTATATCGACAAACCTTCCCGTTCAAATTACGATACCTACACCAATTGTTTTTTTTTGTTAAATTTTGTTCGAACTACCTACATGCATACATACATTACGTAATCTTCCATTTGATCGCGGATATCCGAAGCGTTGGACATCGACGGAACAATCATCTCACTCTACCCGACGGGGATCTCAGATGCGAAGGTATATAACCTGTACGACAGTCTATGTCCCTGCGACCCGCTCCCGGCGTCCCATGCCTGCTGCGCCTGCTCCATCTATCTCACGCAAAACGGATTAAAAGTGACATTTTTGACAGGTGTGTCGAAAACTTTGAACTTTCGTGAAATGGAAGTAGAGGGGGAGGGGAAATTAGGAAGGATCAATTTTTTGATTAATTTATTTATATATACATACATACATATACAGTGTGGTCCCCCTTATTTTGTCGATCTTTTTTTTAATATGAAATAACATGATTTCCTTTTTAATGAAATTTTGTCGTTAATATTTGAACTACACTGTATAGTATACAGGGTTGTGCAAATTTGCACCACCCTGTATCTATATTTTAAACATTTCCTTGTATTGATGCCTTTTAATACCTTTTGTTTTAATATAGAATCCTTATTTATACAGTTTAATTTTATGATTATAGTTTGCGTTTTAATATATATCTTTAAAGATATGAATGTACTGATTTTTTTATATATAGGAGCTACATCTACTTTTAACATGCAATGAAAATAAAAGGTTTAGTCAATATACTGGATAAAACCTACAATTTACTAAATATAGAGATAATAACGAGCAATGTAATCAAAGGAATCGGGGAAAAAATTGTACAATTTTTTTGAAACTATAGTGTAATAAATGTTACCTATATTAAAAAAAAATTAGGTTGCAATTTTTAAAAGTTCGTGTATATAAAAAACTTTCATTTAATTTTAATTAAAAAAAATTATATAATTATTAAACTTTAAAGTTTCGTATATACACTGTGCTTCAAAATTTTTTGTAACACTCACAGGTTGACAGTCGTCTGAGCGGTATCAATGTTTCGCTGATGAACATTGAAGGTCTCCTGGCGTGTAGAAAGGTGTTCTATTGACGTAGGGTAAGTAGTAGGACAGACAGACACAAACAACAGGCGGTAGTATCCGAAAAAGAGGCGTTTGTCACACGACAGAGTAAAAAAATATAAAAATAAAAGAGCAAGACAGTATATAAAATCGAATTTATTCTATTTTTTATATTAGGCTGCGATTTTTTTTAAATTTAAGGATTAAAAACGAATAAAATTGCGATTATGGTTGAAATTATTAGGGGTGGTGGTACGTTCAAGTCAATTCATTTAAAAAAATTGATTAGAATTATATATAGATGATTGTTTTTAACGATTACCAAAAATAAAATTGAAAATCAGGTTGTATCTCGAAAATTCCGATTCTGATCTGGATTTTCTCAACGCCCATTTAAAGTATGCGATTTCTATTGAATATTCCCAAAATTTCAGTTCGATCGGATTTGTTGATCACGTCACTAATATCGATTAAAAATTTTTTTTACTCGTTTCAAATCCTATTTCAATCATTATATACAATATACAAAATAAGCTAAGCAATAAATATTATTTTGATTAAAAATAAGCTAAATATGGACGCCTGCAAATAAATTTCGAGGAGGAAAATTATGGGAAATGGAAAAAATCTCGAGCACCAACTAATAATAATAAAATAAAAAAAAGAAACACCTACCTTGTGCAAAAAACGTGTCGGAAGCTGGCTGCTCAAACAGGCTGACTTTTCTCTTTGCAACGTGTGTAATTTTTGTGTATATACTTTGTTGTTTAAAGCATAAAATTATTATTATTTTTACAAAAATAATACTTAAATAAGATTTTGGAAAAACTTGAAAAAAAAAATCGGGAAATTTTTGGAATTTTGATGGAGCGAAATTTAATCAAAAATAAAAGACAAATTTTTTGGAAAAATTACATCTAATATCTCATTCGTTACAATAATATTTTGTTATTGTCAAATATTCTATAATTTTTTTTTTTTTTTAGGAAGGACACACAGTTTCGTTTACGGAGGTACCAAAATATAAGTTCAGAATGAATTTCGTACGGGGAAACCCTCTCGAATTCATTCCGTACATGTTAGTCCTAAACTAAAGGCTCAATATATTACAATCTATCTATCAATATACGGTTAAAGACATCGAGTTGGCTGGCTTTAAATTATAAAATTATAAAGAAAATAAAAAAAGAAACAAAATAATATCAGGGATTCAATTACAGATTTACAGAAATACATCTAAAATAATCGACATCTACCGGATCTTGTACATCATAAGGAGCACAACGCAACAAACTACGCATACATACATTAATTCACGCTTTTTACCCCTATGAGGGGTTGGCATACTATAAAAAAGTAAAAGAGAAACAACTGTTACTAAAGAACTGAAAACGAAAGTTAAGAATACACGAAAAGAATAAGACAGTTTAGATAGAAATAGAAATAAAAGACAAAAACGGTACTACACAACGATAAAAATTGAGATATGATCAAAAATTACGCGTCTGGTAGCAAGTTCAAACGCGTTTATTTAAAAATTTTAATTAGGATTGTGTTTGAATGATTATTTTAGTTAATTACCAATGAGAAAATTGAAGATCAGGTTGTATTGGGGTAGTTTCGATTCTGATCTGAATTTTCTCGATACCAATCGAAAATATACGGTTTTATCGATCTTTTGTCAAAAAATCAATTCGATGGGATCACTTGATCACGTCACCAATATCAATTAAAGTGATTTTTGATCATATCTTGCTATCTAAAATATCTAATGTTGTATGATGTATTTTTGGCGGATGTATATATGGCGGAAATTTTGATTTGAAGGTGAATCGAAGCAAACTAGCGCGGTTTTTTTTAAAGTATTATTTTTGCAATCGATTGATTCTTATGTATAAAGTGTTAAATCGTGTTTAATTAAAACTAAGACCTAAAAATATTTTAATCTCTAAAGAAAAATTAATCTAAACAATATATTCACACTTTTAATTGAGAATTAAAAAAATGAATTAAAAAAATCAAGAGCGTGCAATTTATATTATATAGAAAGAACAATGTCAACAAAATACAGAACAGAACAAGAACAGGTAACGCAAAACGTTCCGGGAAAACAAACGCTTACCTCGCATTGTGACTCAACATGATGATATTTCTGGAACAATTGATGATCAATCACATTTTTTTTTTTTTTAAGTAGAACATCCATTTTTTTGTTGTTAAGTAATAAATATTATTATAAATAAGTTAGGTAAAAGGGGAAAAAATAAATTAATTCTTACTTAATTTAGACGTTATATCTCGCGATCTGTCAAATTTACCTGTCAAAAATCTGTCAAATTTACCTGTCAAACAATCTGCCGGATATAACCTCTAAATTTATCGTGTGTATAGTCAAGTTCGTATGGCATATAGGAAGAAGCTTTGAGTTCTGTGTGATTAACGTGTTAATTAAATTAAAAATTAATAATTTGACGTTTTATTTAATTTAATTGTTTCCTTGTATAGATTTGTTTCGGATTTAATTTAGGCGGCGATGCATGCAAAAAATTAAATTAAAAAAAGCTAATTCTAGCCTTAGGGTGATTCCCCAGCTTGCTTTTTTTGTGACGTAAATGAGTAAAGTCTAAATCGCAGGGGAATATCCTAAGTCTAGTTATTACATTACGTCAAAAAAAATATTCGAAATAAAAATTACTTAAGCTAATACACTATTTATTGATTTGAATTGTGCGCTTTACTCAAATCAAAATTCAGAGAAAAAAAGCTGTTTTGCCTTTTTTTTGTTTTACATTCAAAATTGTGTTATTGTAGAGCTTCCTGAAAACTAGCCGTCTGAGTTTTATTTTGTGGCGGAAAATTGTAGCCTCTGTATCTAATTGTGTACCTGTATTTAATCATTTTTTAAATAATTAAATGAAAAGATGAGAAAATTAATTTTGTTTTTGAAATTTTTCTGTAATAGTTGTGGCCTCCGATAAAATAAATTTTGAGCTAAATGGGCAACGTATCTAACTTCATTGTTATTATCTATTTTTAGTTGTCAATTTTGTGTATTTTCACTAAACGTCAAGATGACAGTGAGAACTTATTATGACAGCAGTTTTGGAGAGGTTAAGAAATTATCTAAACCTGTACAACTTACAAAAATAAAAATAAACTATTTTTTTTTCGTGTTGCCAACCTAGTAGATACACGTGCAATTAGATGTCATCTTTATCTTTAATGAATTGATTAACTTGAACTTTAAAATCGTTTAAAAATAATAGTGTACTGTTGACGTTTAACCTTCCAGTTTGTTTTATTTTTGTGTCTTGTTTCTATTACTGATTGTGGTGTTTCATTATTAGAGAACTGTTGGACCTTTCTCTTTCAGTAGCGTTGGCAACTCTGCGACTACATCACTGTGTATAAGCTTGCAATGCGAGCATTATCAAGTGAAGTGTAGTGGTAATATAAAAATACCTGGTTTGCTTGATTTTTACATCATTTGGTTGTTTTCGTTTGCTGTCGTTTTGTTGCTTTTGCTTTCTGTCATTTTGTCGTTTCCGTTTGCATATTTATAGATTACTGAACGTACAGTAACGTTTACAGAATCTGTCAAAACAATTTATGTACAAGTTAGTTCACGCTATCATTGCTGCCAATCACTCACTGTTCCAAATTGAAAATTTTACATGACTCATCCTTCACTTGACTTTGTTCAACCTGTACTATGCCAATTCATCAAAGGGAGCAAAGGATCAATTTTGTGAACTTGTTTCAATTAATCATGCTTTGACTGACTGACTATGAACTAGCCCATTGCTTACGAACTGGTGCTTTAAAGTCCAAAGACAGATAAGTGTCGAAACCGCCTCAAAATCTTCCTCTAAGCAAATCTTTTGGCAGTTCAAAAAACTATGTATGTATGTCAAATTGTTCTCGATCTGTCATGTGGAACGTCAATCGACGTTGTCAAATTGACAGGTAATACAGGGTGGTCTTGTGTAAGCCGTACATTGACGTTTTGAACAAAAATTATTACAATTATCTTTCGTTTCCATGGCGTACTTGAAAAAGCAAGGAATTTTTCTTCTTTTTTCATGTGTGGGGTGGGTGCTACTTAGGCATTCCTTGAATTTCATTGAATAGCTTGATACAACTTGAAGTTAAGTATAAAGAAAGCTTAAGTAATTCTAACCTTAAAATTTAATTTTCTATCGAATGCTGTTACAAAAAAAAAGTAGATACCATTTGAAACAAATAGAGTTTTAGACAATTTAAAATAACAGTGGAAAAATTTGGTTTTGAGATATGTCAAAAACTATAAAAGATAATGTAACATAAGTTAGGTCGTTTAAATTCACAATGAGAAGAGTAATCGAATCATGTGAAAAAAATTATAGATTTCTATTTAAAATAAGAAAGTTGGTATCGAGTTTTGGAACACTCTGTATAGCTTGGTGAATAAAAATCTTTTAAGTAGAAAGGAGGTGATTGATTATGTCAGTATACCAAATTTTAAATTTGTAATCCAATTGCAAGTTGAAGAAAAAATTACTCTTTAAAACACGACCTAAGTCAATCACCCTGTATACATTGCCAGTTTACGCCTTTTGCTGGGTAATTGGAATTGGGTAGGCAGTTAATTTCTGGACAAACTAGTTTACAAAACATTGATAAAGGTGTCCAACAGCTGTAGCACCGAGCAATGATTGGTCAAAATTTCTGGGAGAAGATTTGATGCTCTACAAAAAAAAAGTCTTAAAAGTTTTTTGACATCTTCTGTCGTTAAAGACGACGTACAAGAGATCAAGAAAACTTGTAAGACCTCTTTTGTAGAGCATGAAATTTTCTACAAAATGTCAAGGAGAGCACTATTATAGTTGTTATGGTTTTCAAGTTCTTGAGCTGATTTTGTTCGTGGCTAAGCTTTGAAGATGCGACTGGTGAATGATGCATCAGTTAATATAAATGCTTTTCAATAACTATAATACACTTGAAATTATTTTGAAGCTATTTTTGGCGGTTGGTACAACAAAATGATGCCACAACCCACACCTACAAATCTACAATCAAATACATTCCAAAAAGAACTAACCATGTCTTAATTCATTGTTTAATGTTCGTGCAATTCTTAAATCTTCTGGGATAATGACAAATGGATTGTAAGATCCAATAACTTTGTGTTTTACAAAATAATGAGGCGATTTCATTCAAAAGTTTCTTTGTAGATGAAAACGGTCATCATCTCCTTTCCAGTCATAAACATAACATAAACAATCACATTCCAGATGTAACAACAAATCGTTGATATAAATTTTAAATAAGAAAGGTCCTAGATTAGAATCTTGCGGCACCCCAGAAGTGATTGCAAATACCTTTAGTGGAAAACCGTTTTAGAGAACATCCTCTTCGGTGATTTAGATGTAAACGTATTCATTGCAAGAACCAAATATGTCGTGATCAATAGTGTCAAAAGCTTTCGAAACATCAGTATTAATGCCATGAAGACACAGATTGTCGCATTCACAAAAACGGTAAGGGTAAGGGACATAGAAATTCCAATAGCTAAGAAAGCAAAATACTTGGAGGATATCTTTGACTAAAAACTCCCCTGGAACATAAACATACAAAAGACATGCAATAAAGCATCTATGGCCATTGGCAGATGCAGAAAATTGTGTGGATAAAAACTGGGGATTAAACCCAAAAATGGGTGATCAGACCTATTATAGCATATGGATCCTACGGTGTGGTGGCCAAAGACCCAACAGGCCGGAGTAGTGAGGTTCCTAAATGGTGTACAAAAGCTAGCATGCATATAAAGAGAAGTAAGGTCTGTCACATACAGGGTGATACAAAATCAATCACCCACCACACACATACATGGGAGAATTTATCAGAAGTTGATTAAAGAATTAAAAACCGGGGAGGTAACTTGTTTACCTACAGATGTAATGGTTCCAAAATACAACTTCAACAAAAAATATAAAACCATAATACCAGAACGAGGACAATGGAAAGTCGGTTCTCCCGTTAAAGCCTCTCTACATTGGTATACAGACGGTTCGAAAACAGAACAAGGTGTAGGAGCCGAAATACTCGGACTGTGTCAGAGAAATATTAAGACAAGGGGACAGAAAAGTCCATATATAGCCATCCTTCCACATCATTGCAAGAAACTAAATTTCCTTCTTTTGTGAACAAGGGGGTAAATTCTTTTTATCGGCGTCTGTACCATGAAAATGAGGTGCCATCAGATGATATTTATTTTTTAATTTGGATCCTAACAGTTCGGCTGCATTTTTTGAAAGACCTAAATCTCTTACTAGATCATTGAGCTCACGTTGAGGCCTTTCATCTTCGCCTAAAGAAAAATCTGAACTTGATTCATCCTGAGGATTTGAACAAACGAGGGAGCGTTTTTATATTCGCGGAATGGGCGATAAGGGGTGGAAATAAAAAAACCAAATTATTTTTCTTTTTCAATATATTCACCTGCAAGACGGATACATTTTTCACATCTTTCAATTAATTTATTTATACCCTCATAAAAAAATGATTTCTCTTTATCTGCAAAATACGCCGAAACTGCCTCCTTGACTTCATCATCGGCAGTAAATTTTTTACCCCGCAGCTCATTTTTCATTTTCGGAAACAGGTAATAATCACTCGGGGCCAGGTCTGGGCTGTAGGGTGGGTGATTCACAATTTCGAAACCCACCTTATGCAGGGCAGCTAACGCAACGCGGCTCTTGTGGACGGGCGCGTTGTCGTGCAAAAGGAGCACACCTCCCCCTCAATTTTCCCCATCTTTTCTCTTTAACGGCTTCTCTTAGTCGCTCTAATATTGAAGCGTAATATTCTCCGGTTATAGAAACACCTTTATCTTTATAATCAATCAACAATATTCCTTCCGAGTCCCAAAATACCGTTGCCATGAGTTTCCCAGCCGATTGTGACACTTTAAATTTCTTGGGAGGTGCTGTGCCCTTTTTATGCCACTGCATGGAGTCTTGTTTGGACTCAGGTTCATAACGATGAACCCAAGTTTCGTCTCCAGTAACAATTCGACTCAATACACCATCCTTGTCTTCATTACAGAGGTCTAAAAATGCACGCGAACACTCTACGCGCTGTTGTTTTTGCGGCGGCGGCGGCGTGAGCATTCTCGGCACCCATCTTGCGCTGACCTCAGACATGCCGAGATGATCGTGTAGGATTTTAAAAATTGTTGTATCGGATACTCCAACCATTTCTGCGAGTTGTTTCTTCTTTAGTCCAGCATCTTCGAGTACAATTTTTTCAACTTTTTGGATAAGTGCTGGCGTGGTCACCTCAATGCTCCTGCCCGGCCTCGGGTCGTCTTCCATGTTTAAATAAACTATGCCACTTGTACACCATGCTGGTTTTTCCTGGACAAGAGTCGCCGTAAACCAATGACATCTCATTCATTATGGTCGCGACTGATTTTCCTTGCCTGGTAAGGAACTTTATAACGGCACGATATTCGATTCTTTCCATATTTCACTTTTCACTCCTGATTATGTTACTTGCTTGACGATAGCTCAAAGACTAACTGTCTAATAACAATGAAACTTCGTATTTTTACTAATTATGAGTCGCTGCACAGGCCACGCCCCCACAACCCGCTCATTCCGCGAATATAAAAACGCTCCCTCGTAAATACTGGCAAAACACATAAAAACCTATGCGATTTTTTGAATATTTTTCCTGTTTTTGGAAAGGTCAAAATCTATAAGAAAATATTGAAAAATCCAATTCAGTTCTTTAGTCGCAGACTTGTGTTATCTATCTATCGATAGGTACACATAACATCAGCTTGATCATCAAGTACAGAAGAAAGAAACTGAGTTGTTGATCAGAAATAAACCTGTGCTGATGAATCGACATCTAAGGCTGTATAGATTCATACAAGTCTTGTTGTACAGAATATATTCAAATATTTTGGCACAAATTTGCCTTTTTTAATCTTCCAAACGTCCGGACATTCTTCACCCTCCAAAAAAGATGTGATCAGGTGCTATTATCCCTAGTGCTGTTAATATAAACGATCGAAAAATTTTCGGATTCCCAACGATTCCATCCTCAACTTCGTGCAGGTAATCAGCGTAGGCCAATTGGATTTCATGTTTTAATAGAACTCGAATTATTGATTATAAAGTTTAAAGGAAAAAATTACAAATTTCCCTTGTAATTCATGATGGTAAAATATTTAAAAAAACCAAACTTGTTTTAATTTAAAATTAATTCTATTACAGAAAAAATTCAAACACTTAATTTTTAGCCCCTGTTTTATAATACATTCTAATCCCACAGATTTAAGTCTTTCTAACATACCCTATTTATGTAACTATTCTGCAAATCACTAGATATATGCGACTAAAATAATAGGATGTAGTAAATAAATGTTCGTCAATTATAAATTCGATATTAAAAAAAAAAAACTAGTCAGATATAAATAAATAAGCTACGAAGTTTACTTTTTAAAAGGAAACGATATATATACGATCCATTCAATTTAAAATAAAATAATTTAATTTATAAACATTTTATATAAATTAACAAGCATTGAATGCACCGTTTATATCTCTCAAAAAATAATCGAAACGTTTATAAAGAGATCTAAGTAATAATTAGCGAAAAATCTGAATTTAAAAAGGAAAAAACGAGCTCTAGTTTTAGATATTCTTTCGATCTGTCGGAAACAAACCTTGCCCTTGAAGACACGGCTGGATTTTCTGCAAAATTAAAAGGCTATTCAAGCTCTTCTACATTTTTTTCACCACAGCAACAATCTTTAAGAAAAAAATTGATAATAATAAATATTCGTATGACTATGTCAATTAAAATTAAAACCAAATATAAGAGGGTTATACATATATCATTACAACAATACTCAACAAGTCCACGCAATTCTGTCGAATTTGTACGGAGTACATTCAAAAATATGTGAGAGAGAAACTTGTACAAAAAAAATTTTCAAAAAAACAAAAACAAACACAGTCATATCACAATAAAAATAAAAGAACATTACCAGAATCGTTTTATAAAAACACTCACCTCAAAAGACGTGTGATGTAGTCCGGCCAATTATCAGGAAACATAACCAGGAAGAATCCAACAGCTATCAGTATCATCCCTGCTAACTTCATCCCTTCGAATTGGGCCCCGTATAGTACGACATCAAGAGCTGTTAAATCAAATTTATTTGAGGGATCATATCGAAAAACAAAACACTACCAAATAACTCACCGGCTGAAACAGGTACCGCCGTTATTAACCCCAAAGTTATGAATAAGTCATAAGTCAAGGCTACGCTGAAGTTGCCCAAAAGATTAGCAACTATATACGCGTGGGGAAAAAAAAAATAAATTTAGAAAAAGATCAAAATATGTTGGGAAATTTACCCAATGATAAAGAGCTGGCTGCCAACAACGCCGGCCATGGTAACCTCTCCCAATGCAACGTTTCGACCCCGGTCAGGAAGAGAGTCAAGCATAAAGGCCATAGTAAGGCAGCGTTCAGCATCCCGATCAACGAGAAGAACAGCGCCACCTGGCCGTAAGTGGCGTCTCCGATGATCTTCTTGAATAGGACTTTGTAAACGGCGGAGGCTGCGGCCGCCGAAGCCGCCAATACAACGCCACCTAACGTTGGACTTCCAGTAATACCGTCCATGTACGCCAATAAAGCAACACCGGTATCACATAGTATCACAGCCATTATCTATTTTCATTTTTTTTATTAATAATCATAACATTAATTATTATAAATTAAATAAAACCTACCCTGATTCCCACAAATTGCTCGTGTAATATGACCCATGATAGTAGATAAACGCTCGAAACGTTCGTGGCGAAGAGGGCCATGACATCGGTCGCCAATAGGATGCGTAACGATCTTATATACATGTAATTGGTGCCAACCCACAACAGACAAAAGAAACTGCATCTCGTCAAGAATCGTACGGCTGTGAATCCTTTCTCGCGGAAATCCCTTATGCTTTCCGATAGGATATCGGAGGGTGATTCGCAACTTCCCACGCCCAGTCTGCTGATGAAATATAGGGGGAAGAACAGCATCGTCCAGTTGGTCACGAACCAAGTTGTGAAGAACGGCGCTTTATAGGTGGCACTCTGTAAATGCGACGAGATTGATGATGTGTGATCGCATGACTTTATTGCGTGCCTTCGTATGTAAAATTTATGCGATTTGTACTGCAGGAATTTCTTGCGCTATGAAGCGTTTTAATGCAGTTTTCTGTAGTGATTATTTTAAACGCTGATTCACTCAAATTTTGAGAGTCTAGAGAGCGAGACAAAATTCTGAACAAACCTATAAGCGATTGTTATTTCTCATTCACTAAAAACAAGGCGAAATCACACAACAACAATTTGCATTCGTATGATCTCACATTAAATTCAAAAGTCATCATTACATTTACACGATCGATAATGACACAATTTTCACAAAAATTATAACGCTTGAAAGTGTTGAAATTGTGGAAAAATAACTATTTTTACGATTTGACAGCTGTCAGAAATGTTTCCGTACGTACTTCAAGGTGTAACAATAGGAAAATGGCAGCCGAAATTGTAAAAAAAAAAATTGAGTGTCAAATTGTGACAGCTGTCAGAAATATTGTAAATACATAGTTAAGTGTCAAAATAGGAAAAAAATAATATTGTTTTATATAATTTGACAGTTCTCAATACTTTTTTATTGAGTATGACAGTCAAAATGGTAAAAAAATGACAGATTTTCTGCTTTTGACAGGTGACAGAAGTATTTTAACTTGTTTATACGTGCCATGATAAGAAGGAAATTAATGGTTTTTATAGTTTCAAAGTTTTCACGAGTATTAGAACGTCCGAAAATGTTGAAATTTTGAGAAAAAGTAACTGTTTCCAATGTCAAATTGTAACAGCTGTCAAAAATATTTGAATACATAGTTTGAAGTATGGAAATAGGAAAAATCATGTTGTTTTATACAATTTAACAGTTTTCAATACTTCTTTCATGATTACGACAGTAAAAATGGTAAAAAAAACAACAGATTTTGCAATTTGACAGCTGACAGAAGTATTTAAACTTGTTGTACCCACCAGGACAAGAAGGAAATTAATGGTTTTATAGCAGCACAATTTTCATAAGCATTATCACGCTCGAAAATGATAAAATTTTGAAAAAAAAATGTTATTGTTTTCAATGTCAAATGCGACAGCTGTCAAAAATATTTTGCTACACATACTTAAAAGTATAAAACTACAAAAAAGGATTATTTTATACAATTCAACAGTTCTCAATACTTTGTTAATGATTACGACAGTCGAAATTGTAAACAAAAACAACAGATTTTGCAATTTGACAGTTGACAGAAGTATTATAACTTGTAGTATCTCCCGGAACAAGAACGAAATTAATGGGTTTATAATTTCATAGTTTTCACAAGCATTTCAATGCCTATAATGCTGAAATTTCGAAAAAGTAACTGTTCTTAATGTCAAATTGTGACAGCTGTCAAAAATATTTCAAATACATAGTTTGAAGTTTCAAAATAGGACAAAATTGTATTGTTTTATACAATATTACAGTTCTCAATACATTTATAATGATTATAACAGTCGAAATGGTAAAAAAAAAGACAGATTTGGGAATTTGACAGTTGACAGAGGTATTTTAACTTGATGTATCCATCCAGGACAAGAAGCAAATTAACGATTTTATAGTATCAGAGTTTTCACAAAGATTACAACGCCCGAAAATGTTGACATTTTGAAGAAGAAGTAACTGTCCTTAATGTTAAATTGTGACAGCTGTCAAAAATATTTTGAATACGTAGTTAAAAGCGTCAAAATAGGAGCAAATCTTATTTTTTATACAATGTTACAGTTCTCAATACTGTTTTAATGATTACGACAGTCGAAATTGTAAATAAAAACAACAGATTTTGCAATTTGACAGCTGACAGAAGTATTTTAACTTGGTATACCCATCAGCACAAGAACGGCACTAACGGTTTTATAGTTTCAGAGTCTTCACAAGCATTACAATGCCCGAAAACTGCTGTCTGAAATATTTTGATACATAGTTCGAAGCATTAAAATAGGAGAAAATCTTACGTGCCATGACAAGAAGGAAATAAACGAGATGATAGTTTCACAGATTTCACGAGCATTATAACACCCGAAAATGTTGAATTTTTGAAAAAAAAAAGGAACTGTTTTTCATGTCAAATTGTGACAGCTGTATTTTGACACATTTAAACTATGTGTTTTGACGATTATAACGGTCGACATTGTAAAAAAACAAACGATATTGCAATTTGACAGCTGACAGAAGTATTTTAACTCGTTTTTACGTGCCAGGACAAGAAGGAAATAAACGGGTTGATAGTTTCACAGTTTTTACAACCATTATGGTGCCCGAAAACGTTGACATTTTGAAAAGGATAACCGTTTTCGGTGTCAAATTGTGACAGCTGACAGAAATATTTTGATACATAGTTTAAAGCATGTTTGAAGTGTGAAAATAAGAGAAAAAATTATATTATTTTATACAATTTGACATTTCTCAATTTTTTTTTGATGATTACGACACTTTAGATTAAAAGAAAAACCAGTTTTGCAATTTGACAGCTAATAATTCAAACAACTATAAATCACTGTCGGAAACAGAAAGGAAGCAGGATTTATAGTTCACAGCTTTCACAGCCGATTATGATGCCGGCAAACGTGGAAATTATGTCAAAATAACTGTCAAGCAAGAAAGAAGCGGACAACAAAAATTTGTGCTTTTTAAACCTGACTTTATACAGAAATGTCATTAGTGTCAATGTCATTATTACATGAAATGTCAAATTATAAAGATCGAAATCTTGTATTTGCTTAAATATGAACATAATAATACTAATTCGAAAACAAACTTTAGAGTAATTTCGAAACAATACATTGATGTCGTTTTTTTTAAATTTGAAATGATCTGTTGGTGCATGAACTGAATCAGAGCAGTTGTGTTTAGAAGATTTTTCAGAATGAGTGTTAGGTACAAATTTTTTTCTCTTGAAAATAATTTACATCTCTTTTGAGATTATCAAATATTCTTCAAATTCTACGGAACAAACAAACAAACAAACAACCGTTGAAGCTATCAAATTTTCAATAGGTATCCTATCTTTATAGGATTGACAACTGTCATGTCAAACTTTAACTCATCTGTCATTTAAAGAAAATAAACCGCAAACTTTCATTTCACAAATTTTGGGCGTCCCTAAAACGATGATAAAATTTGACGTTAAATAAACAACCAACAACCACCACAATCTAGAATATGGCGCAGAGTTCAGTCCCTAAGAAGAAGAGCTGCGAATTATGCTATAAAAAATGCGGCAAAGGCAAAGTACCCGAGGAGATCCTGAACGAATTAGATTCAGCTTGGGAGAAACTGCAAGCTTCCTCCCCACATGTCGTTGTTGAAGAAATATCTTACGAGGGATGTTTTCGACGAGTTAAGGGATCTGCAACACCTTTAGGGGCGACGTTATGGGATTGCATCCGATCGGGAGTGATAAATTTGGATTCGGCATCGGAGTTTACTGCAGATGACGCTCAATGTTACAGTTTTCGATCTATTATTCGATAGAATCATCGAAGATTATCATTTAGGATTCAAGAAGGTGATGAGACAGCCGCCGAGCGATTGGGGGAATATTAAAAATATAGGGAACGTGGATCCGACTTCGACTTACGTCGTTTCGACTAGAGTTCGGTGCGGGAGATCTTTGGACGGTTATCCTTTTAATCCTAAACTCAACGAAGCTCAATATAAGGAGATGGAAGCTAAAGTGTCGGCCGTCTTGAGAGAGCTGAAAGGTGATCATAAGGGAACGTATTATCCGCTAACTGGGATGACTAAAGAGGTCCAACAGCAATTAATCGATGATCACTTCCTATTTAAGGAAGGTGATCGCTTCTTGGAAGCGGCTAACGCTAATCGATTCTGGCCTACGGGTCGTGGGATCTTTTACAATAATAACAAGACTTTCTTGGTTTGGGTTAACGAGGAAGATCATCTCAGGATAATCTCCATGCAGAATGGTGGTGATCTCAGTATGGTTTACGCGAGATTGGTCGAAGGGGTGAGACAATTGGAGAAAAAGTTGAAATTTTCCAGGCATAGCCAATTGGGGTATCTAACTTTTTGCCCGACGAATCTGGGGACGACCATTCGAGCTTCGGTGCTGATCAAATTGCCGAAATTATCCGCGGATAAAGCTAAAATGGAGAGCGTTGCTAGTAATTATAATTTGCAGGTTAGGGGTAGTAGTGGGGAACATTCTGATGCTAAAGGTGGACTGTACGATATCTCGAATAAGCGTAGGATAGGTTTGACTGAATATCAAGCTGTTAAAGAGATGCATGATGGTGTAATTGAGCTAATAAATATTGAGAAATCCATGAAGTAAGCTAGTATTTTCTTTTTTTAATTACTCTTGCGATTTACTGTTGTGTTCCTGTTAGTCAAAATTGCAAAATCTGTCGTGTTTTTACAATTCTTACCGTCGGAAACGTCAAAAAATAAATTCAGAACTGTCAAATTGAATCAAAACAATAAAATTTGTTCCTATTTTGACGCTTTTAACTACGTGCAAACATATTTCTGACAGCTGTCACAATTTGACGTCGAAAATAGTTACTTTCTATTTAATGACATTGACATTAATGACATTTCTATATAAAGTCAGGTTTAAAAAGCACAAATTTTTGTTGCCCGCTTTTTTTGCTTGACAGTTATTTTGACATAATTTGGCCGGCATCATAATCGGCATGTGAAAGCTGTGAACTATAAACCCTGCTTTAAAAAGCAGTGAATTATAGTTGTTCAAATTATTAACTGTCAAATTGCAAACCCGGTTGTTTTTTATTAAATCTAGAGTGTTTAATCATCAAAAAATGTATTGAGAATGGCATGAAATAATACATTTTTTTCATATTTTGTCATTTTGAAGCTACGTACCATAATATTTCTGACAGTTGTCACAATCTGACAGTGAAAACAGATTACTTTTTTCAAAACGTTGAACGTTTTCGGGTATTGTAATGCTCGTTTATTTCTTCTTGTCCTGGTAGGTACAACAAATTAAAATACTTTTGTCAGCTGTCAAATTGCAAAATCGTTTGTTTTTGTTTCCAATTTTGATTGTCATTATCATTATAAACCGTTAAATTGTATAAAACGATAATTTTTTCCTATTTCCACGCCTTAAACTATGTACCAATCAAAATATTTTTGACAGCTGTCACAATTTGACATTGAAAACAGTTACTTTTTTCAAAACTTCAACGTTTTCGGACATCATAATGCTTGTGAAAGCTGTGACACTATCAACCCGTTTATGTCTGTCTTATCCTAGGGCGTACAACAAGTTAAAATACTTCTGTCGGCTGTCAAATTGCAAAATCGTTTGTTTTTTTTACAATTTCGACCGTCGTAATTATCAAAAATAGTATTGAGAACTGTTAAATTGTATAAAACAATATAATTCTCTCCTATTTTGAAACTTCGAATTGTGTATCAAAATATTTCTGACAGCTGTCACAATTTGCTATATTGAAAATAAATCCTTTTTTTCAAAATTTTAACTTTTTGGTGCATAGTGATGCCTGTGAAAACTATGAGACTATCAACCCGTTTATTTTCTTCTTGTCTTGGCGGGTACAATAAATTAAAATGCTTCTGTCAGATGTCAAATTGCAAAATCTTTTTTTTTTACAATTTCAACAGTCGTAATCATCAGAAAATAGTATTGAGAACTGTTAAATTGTGTAAAACAATATAATTCTCTCCTATTTTGAAATTTCGAATTGTGTATCAAAATATTTTTGACAGCTGTCACAATTAGATATTGAAAAAAAGTTACATTTTTTTCAAAATGTCAACGTGTTTGTGAAAACCATGAATCTATAAAACCAATAATTTCGTTCTTGTCCCGACAGGTACGACAAGTTAAAAATCCTTCTGTCAGCTGTCAAATTGCAAAATATGTTGTTTTTTAGAATTTCGACTGTCATAATCATTAAACAAGTATTGGGAACTGTTAAATGGTATAAAATAATCCTTTTTTTATATTTTTACATCATTAACTATATGTAGCAAAATATTTCTGACAGCTGTCACATTTGATACTTAATTATTATATTTTTTTCAAATATTCATCATCTTCGAGCGTTATAAGTTTTGTGAAAACTGTGCTATTATAAAACCATTAATTTCGTTCTCGTTTCGACAGAAACAACAAGTTAAAATCCTTCTGTCAGCTGTCAAATTACAAAATCTGTCATTTTTTTACCATTTTGACTGCCATAATGTTAAAAAAGTATTGAGAACTATGATATTGTATAAGAACAATACAATTTTCTCCTATTTTAACGCTTTTAACTACGTATTTAAAATATTTTTGACAGCTGTCACAATGTGACAATAAAAAGAGATATTTTTTTTCAAAGTTACAACGTTTACAGTCATTGAAAGTTTTGTGAAAACTATGAAATTATAAAACCATTAATTTCGTTCTTGTTCCGGCACGTACAACAAGTTAAAATACTTCTGTCAGCTGTCAAAATTGTAAAATCTGTTGTGTTTTACAATTCTTACCGTCGCAAACGTCAAAAAATTAATTGAGAATTGTCAAATTGTATAAAAGAATATAATTTGTTCTTATTTTGACGCTTTTTAATTACGTACAAAAATATTTCTGACAGCTGTCACAATTTGACGTCGTGTTTAATTCCAACGTTTTCGGGCTTTATAATCTTTGTGGAAACTGCGATGCTATAAACCCGCGTTAAAATAGTTCTGTCAGCTGTCAAAATTGCAAAATCTGTTGTGTTTTTACAATTTTGATTGTCGTAAACGTCAAAAAAAATATTGAGAACTATCAATTTTCCAACTTTAACAGGTTATGTTTGAAATTCGAACACCTTTCACTTACGTAATGTTTATGTAGAGCGGTGATGTTCAGACCTGTCGTATCTTCCGGTAGTAATACGGGATCGTCGTAATCCAACGGTCTACTCAGATACAGATATTTGATGCAGTGCGTCGCTCCTACCCACGAAGCCGTCACACAAACTGTTACCCAAATCCCGAAATAAATCTATAAAGAAAAACGGATACATCTCAGGCATCGTAATATAATGGATATTATACGAGTATTCAAACGGGGAAACGAGCTAGATTCTGTTAAGAGATAAAATTAATAAACCAATATGTTTGTATCACCTAGAAAACTACCCTCAACTTGTATTATTTTTCCCCCTACTACCTACGAGTAGAAGATTGAAATTGCTCGCGAACACGCATCTAATACTACTATCCACATTCGAGAAATGGAAACTTCAGCATTCTGCGAGGGGGAAGCACCTGGCTACGACTTCCATAATATATCAAATTTATTTCTATCAGTTTCCGACAGATGGTGTTTTCGATGTGGGAAGACTGAAAGCTCGTTTGAGATTGCGGCCACCTATGTTTTAAATAAATAACCCTTTTATGTTAATCCGATCGCAAGTTGGTTTTGTATGAAATGCAGGGATAAGTGGAATAAAAGGGTTAAAAGAGGACTTAGTTTTTTTTTCCTGTTGTCAGTATTCAATACTACCAACCTATGTATATAGAAATTAAAAAAGCCACAACACGCGAAAGCGTTCCTTAATGGCTTCTTTATCAGCGCAAAATAGAAATGTTTCAACTCCATTGTCTTTGGAAAGATTTCGTCCCTCTATGACGTTTGAGTGTGTGTAATGAATGAAGTACCGAACAGTTTGAAACTAACTCTAAAGTTCCAACTGGTTTAATACTCGTAGAGGCTGATATAACAGAAGCCTCGTTCGGTAGGTTTCTTCATATCTTTTTGAGCAATAATTCTTTTAGATTTCTGAACAGTTGTGGTGGCAGTTTCAACCAAATTATATTAAATATGTTTGTTAAACGAAATAAGCAATGGAAGAGCTAGAGTTTGTTTGTTCTTGTTCAATCTTAATTTTGGATGTGATGTAGTTTGAAACTTGACAATTTAGAGGTTGGTAGTACGAGGCGAGAAAAGAGAGAAGTTGGCAACAATGAAAACGTTTGTAAACCATAGTTGCAAATTGTTTTAAATAATATATTAAATTAAATATATTTAATTTAAAATTAACATTTTAAATTAAAGTTGATAAATTGTTACCGTTTGGTGTTTCTGAAGAGATCCTAGCAGATGTCTGGATATAAATCCAAGAAAAACTATCCTCTTTAATCCAGCTTGTTTGTCTGCTTGCTAGTTTTAATGTACAGAAAAAAACTATACAGAGTGATTTGAAATGAGTGACGATAGTTTGAAATTCCCGCCTTGTCAGGTTAGTCAAAAACGGTTTTGAACTCGTTTCTAGTTGATTTATTATTACGGTTTGAGTTGCATTTGCTTCTAATTTACCCTTAAGTCTTATTTCACTTGATTCTAATGACAAGGTTTTGCACTCTAATTTTAGATTTTCTGAACAGCTTCACTTCTATCTCAATTTTATTGCATCCTTTGAATAATTGCTGTTCTCTTCTGCTTCTCTCTCCTGCTGATTCGTTTTAAAGTGAACACAATATATTATATTAAAAAACGACCTTCAAAGATATGTAGTAAAAGCAAAATTAGGTACTGCGTAATCGGATAATCACGTTAATACTAATACACGTTTTCGATTTAGAGATTGTTCCTATAGAACTTGAAAAGTAAGTAGGTACTACACACGTTAAGTTCCCAACACGCAAAACGCAGATTTACTTTCCCGAGATCTTTAAAACTGTTAGGTATAATAGGAAGTTGATTTCGCACGAAAATACTGAAGGTTAAACACGTGAGAGGGTTCAAATGTCAGTATGAAATTTAAAAAAAAAAGTTATGATAGAAATTAATAAGAAATCTATTAGATAATTAGATCCATAACTAACTTTGTCCCTTAAGGGTTGTATTTCTATCTTTTGCTATCTCTATCTTCTTCTTAGTTAGGCTAAGTTTGGCCAAAGTATTTTAGTTAAGTTAACTCATGAAGCAAAGTTTGTGGGCATTCCACTAAACACACATTGTACACATTGATTGGATGTGGCACTCCTTGGCCCAAAACGCAAGAGTGTTCCATGGAATATTCTAGAAATGGAAAGAATCTCCTTGGGAAGGCAAAATATGCTTCTACTCCTAAAAGATGTGTTTCCTAACAATATTAAAAAAGCTCGCGAATAATTTGGACGAACGCAAGGGAAGAAATGAGAAATATGGAATATATTCTTTGAGCAACAATGTTAAGAAAGTCTCAGAAGAAGCATATCAACAGTCATCAACAATAAGTGATGTACAAACTTGGAAAACAACAATTCAAAGCCAAAAAAGCCAAACACAACAAGGGAAATAAAGGCAAGAAAACAAAGTAGACACAAAAGACAACATTCTCTGAACTTGAAGATAGCATTCAAGATCATTTATTCCTCCTCATCTCCAATTCTTCAGTCTGTTTATCGGTTGACAATTTTATTCTTGTCGATTATAATGGAGAGAAGTGTTTTGAAAAGATTATAAATCTTTGTAGCAGTGCCCCCTGAAGTTAAATGCAGAGTTGAGACTTAAAATAGTGTTAGGTTTATATCTTATTTTAAAAAGACAGACAGATAAAATTCTGAACAGACCCAAATGACGGTAGCACGATTTTCTTCCTTCATGTGTTTTAGGCTTTAACTTTGTGATTGTTTCTTCATTCGTTCCTTTTTTAAACCTCTTTACCACATCTGTTACAGCTTCTTCGTGAACAGATCTTTCGTTAAACAAATCATGCAGTTTCGACAAAACGAAATTATTGCTTTGAAAGTTTTAGTTGGGAAAATCTGCTGTCTGCAGTTATTGTTTTGTTATTTTTGTTTTCAGTAGAAGGTAAAATAAAGTAGACACAAGACAACATCCTCTGAACTTGAAGATAGCATTCAAGATCATGTATTTCCTCCTCATCTCCAATTCTCCAGTCTGTTTATCGGTTGACAATTTTATTCTTGTCGATTATAATGGAGAGAAGTGTCTTGAAAAGATTATAAATCTTTGTAGCAGTGCCCCCCTGAAGTTAAATGTAGAGTTGAGACTTAAAATAGTGTTAGGTTTATAACTTATTTCAAAAAGACAGACGGATAAAATTCTGAACAGACCCAAATGACGGTAGCACGATTTTCTTCCTTTAGGTGTTTTAGGCTTTAACTTTGTGATTGTTTCTTCATTCGTTCCTTTTTAAACCTCTTTACCACATCTGTTACAGCTTCTTCGTGAACAGATCTTTCGTTAAACAAATCATGCAGTTTCGACAAAACGAAATTATTGCTTTGAAAGTTTGTAGTTTGGAAAATCTGCTGTCTGCAGTAATTGTTTTGTTATTTTTGTTTTCAGTAGAAGGTAAAATAAAGTGGACACAAGACAACATCCTCTGAACTTGAAGATAGCATTCAAGATCATGTATTTCCTCCTCATATCCAGTTCTGCAGTCTGTTTATCGGTTGACAATTTTATTCTTGTCGATTATAATGGAGAGAAGTGTCTTGAAAAGATTATAAATCTTTGTAGCAGTGCCCCCTGAAGTTAAATGCAGAGTTGAGACTTAAAATAGTGTTAGATTTATAACTTATTTCAAAAAGACAGACGGATACAATTCTGAACAGACCCAAATGACGGTAGCACGATTATCTTCTTTCAGGTGTTTTATGCTTTAACTTTGTGATTGTTTCTTCATTCGTTCCTTTTTTAAACCTCTTTACCGCATCTGTTATAGCTTCTTCGTGAACAGATCTTTCGTTAAACAAATCATGCAGTTTCGACAAAACGAAATTATTGCTTTGAAAGTTTGTAGTTTGGAAAATCTGCTGTCTGCAGTAATTGTTTTGTTATTTTTGGTTTCAGTAGAAGGTAAAATAAAGTAGACACAAGACAACGTCCTCTGAAGTTGAAGATAGCATTCAAGATAATGTATTTCCTCCTCATCTCCAATTCTTCAGTCTGTATATCGGTTGACAATTTTATTCTTGCCGATTATAATGGTCAGAAGTGTCTTGAAAAGATTATAAATCTTTGTAGCAGTGCCTCCCTGAAGTTAAATGCAGAGTTGAGACTTAAAATAGTGTTAGGTTTATAACTTATTTCAAAAAGACAGACGGATAAAATTCTGAACAGACCCAGATGACGGTAGCACGATTTTCTTCCTTCAGGTGTTTTAGGCTTTAACTTTGTGATTGTTTCTTCATTCGTTCCTTTTTTAAACCTCTTTACCGCATCTGTTATAGCTTCTTCGTGAACAGATCTGTCGTTAAACAAATCATGCAGTTTCGACAAAACGAAATTATTGCTTTGAAAGTTTGTAGTTTTGAAAATCTGTTCTCTGCTGACATTGTTTTGTAATTTTTGTTTTCAGTAGAAGGTAAATTAAAGTAGACACAAGACAACATCCTCTGAACTTGAAGATAGCATTCAAGATCATGTATTTCCTCCTCATCTCCAATTCTTCAGTCTGTTTATCGGTTGACAATTTTATTCTTGTCGATTATAATGGAGAGAAGTGTCTTGAAAAGATTATAAATCTTTGTAGCAGTGCCCCCTGAAGTTAAATGCAGAGTTGAGACTTAAAATAGT
Source organism: Holotrichia oblita (assembly GCA_023690525.1). Lineage (NCBI taxonomy): Eukaryota > Metazoa > Arthropoda > Insecta > Coleoptera > Scarabaeidae > Holotrichia > Holotrichia oblita. The sequence goes on from CM043021.1 coordinate 1,984,438, forward strand.
GTTAGATTTATAACTTATTTCAAAAAGACAAACGGATAAAATTCTGAACAGACCCAAATGACGGTAGCACGATTTTCTTCTTTCAGGTGTTTTAGGCGTTAACTTTGTGATTGTTTCTTCATTCGTTCCTTTTTTAAACCTCTTTACCGCATCTGTTATAGCTTCTTCATTAACAGATCTTTCGTTAAACAAATCATGCAGTTTCGACAAAACGAAATTATTGCTTTGAAAGTTTGTAGTTTTGAAAATCTGCTCTCTGCAGTAATTGTTTTGCAATTTTTGTTTTCAATAGAAGCTAGACTCAGAAATTGAGCATTTTTTCCTACATTACTTATTATAGTTTATAACTGAATCATTCTCCGACATTTATTATTGTTAATAGTCTATATAATATGGTGTTTGATTGTTTCAACCAACAACAATACAAAGTTTACTTTCGCTAACTCTATATTGAGGTGCTTTTCTTCTCCGTTCTAATACAGCCTTCGACCAACCAGTCTTCACAGATTTAAAGACAGAAACAGATTTCTGCACTCCATCTTTATATGCAACTGTCAGAACGTACATGACACTTCACCGTTTCTATTTTCTACCATTAATATAAGTATAGAAAATGAAGAAAAATAATTAGATTCAAAACAATGACATTTACACCTTATTTCAAAAAGAACGAGACGAAATTCTGAACAGACCCATCGGCCAAATTACAATAACAAATAATTGACTTACTGCTTTCATTTGTCATCATCTGTCTAGAAAATAGATGTAATTTTAAATGCAAAAATGATACAAAATGACAATATTTGACAATTGATTGTCTAGATATGTTCAGAATTTCGTTTCTTTTAATTTTTGGGGTAGTGTTAGGAGGGGGGATGGGAGAGATGGGTTAATTCAACTTACCTTTTTCGCCGATTTTGAACATAACGACCCCGAACAAGATTTAAGCTTCGTGCGAACACCGCCGGGGGTCGCCGTCTGCTGTTCGATCGTCGCTTCCGGTTGGCCGCTACTAACGGAATCTGTATGCGAGAACGGTCCATTTGCAACACCCTCTTCTGTGACTAAAACGCTAGGGCCTCTATTCCTTCTAGGGTTGAAGATGGTAGGGATGTCGCTTTCCTTGGTCATTGTTCCTCCTGTTGGACGTTGGACATCCGAAATCGTAGCGACACCATCGTCGATTCCGTCTTCGACATTTCTCGAGACGATAATCGAAGTGGACGATTGGCGATGGATGCGGGGGTCTTCTTAAACGGAAGATAATAGTCGCTCCGATCGTGATTTATTTGAGGATCATTGAGGAGGGTTTCTGGAATAGAACGATAAAAGAAAAATTTAAATCGAATCGTGCGATTAAGTGGAATTACAAATTACCTTAACGCGTTAGTCTCGGGGAAACATTAGAGAGTATATTATTGTATCGATTTTACTCTCGTAATGCCAGGTAATTAGTCGCTGGGGGGGAAACGAAACAAAAAAAAACTACGTAGGCCGGATACAATACAAAGGGCATCTCACATGTATGCCGTTGCAAAAACATTAAAGTCAACAACAAAGGCGACAAAAATGTAGTACCTAACTGCTTGGCATGCGAAACATGCTCTCTAATAACGAATATTGTGGGCTCGGAGCTTATTTATTCTTTTTTTTTCCCCCCTCCGGGTGTGAGTAAAGGGCTTACGATGAGATTAATGAGAATTTCCAGCGTGTAGTCGTTTATACGAAAGCTGAGTGGGATAGGGGATATTGTGAATCGTTGTATGGGTTGGTACAAACAAAAATAAAACGCGTGCTTTTATTGTTTCGGGTGTCGATAACACGAGTCGACCCTCCGAGAAAATTAATTAATTTTGAAGCGTTATTATAATGGCCGTTTCGTATTTGAAGTCGCTGTCAAAATTGTGTCAAATTTTAGATACAAATATTATCTGTCAATGTGACATGTGTCATGATTGACAATTCATATGACAGATCGAGAACTATTTTGCAAAAAGAAAAAGAAACTTCAAAAATATTACGATTTAATAGAAACGCGTTTATTTCATTTTGTAAAATTAACGATTGCCAACTTATAGATTGAAAAACTGAAGCTGAAATAGTTCTAAAGGTACTTATGAATCGTGGCATTTTCAATTTACTAAATGCAAAAGAGTTGTCCTCATCGTAAGTGGAAGAAAAAACGTTGCAATGATGTACAGAGTTATCGAAAATTCTATGGAAAAACATGTGAAAAAGTTTCATCCACATCTCTCGAGCGACTGCCGTTTATTCGTCTCATTCTCAATTCGAATCATACAGTTCTGAAAATCATTAACAGAAACTGATTAAGCCTTTGATTGCGTAAATCATGAAATTTGTGGTAAACTAGAACAATATAATCTTTCTGAACTGTCTGTTCAACTAATAAGATGTTTTTTAGCAGATAGATCCCAGTTCGTAAAATATAATAGGTCATCAAATATTAAAAAGATTATACATGGTGTACTACAAGGATCCGTCCTTGGCCCCTGTCTATTTTTAATCTATATTAATGACCTACTTCATTGTGATATTAATGCAAAATTTATCCTTTTTTCCGATGATACTACAATGCTAAATTCGTACCATTCAGAGTCTTGTCTCACTTCTCTTACCGAGAACATGAACTCTACAATTCCTATCTAATAAATTGTGTGTGAACGTAACTAAGAGACGACGAAGGTCTTCCATCTCATTGCTAGGGTTGGACGTTGGTCCTTAAACCCTTTTGTCATCTACTTAGTACGGGACCATCCCCCGTTGATTTTAACAAATTATGCTGAAATGTCAGTAGAGGCAAAAAAGAAAAAAAAAACTAAATTTGGGGCTAACAAGGGAGTTTAGGAATGTAAAACCGATCAGACAAAACAAAACAATCAGTGTAGAAATAAAACAAGAAAAGTTTAATAAGTCAAGACAGCAGATTCAGCATCCTCACCCGACAGGGCCTGTCGGGATCGAGGTGTCCAACTGCCACGTCAAACGATCGTCTCGTGAGGTAGGACTTCATATATTATAGGCCTATAATATTTGGATTGATCCCGGCCGAATGCATTTTAAAGAGAAGCCCAGCGTACCAAACAGAGTCGAAGGCGCACTCTTGACGTCTGCGCCGGTAGACTCGCGTCTTTCAAGGGCGTTTCTAATTTCCTCGGCAACTCTGAGGAGTTGGAATTCTGTTGACAGTCCTGCCCCAAAAATCAAACTGCTCATCCTGCAAGATGTTGGTTTCGATTATTTCGGCTCTAAGGCGATTCAGAAGGATAGCCTGTAACTAAGAGACTTATACTGACATTGAGGCCAACTGATAACGATCTTCTAGGTGTGGACAATAAATCGGCCATCTCTCTCTCTCCCTGATATGCACCGTTTTCCAACCGGTTCTCTCCTCCGATGAAAGTTCAAAAAGCAAAAATGTCTGAGTCGAGTTTTTAATGGTCTAAAAGCTGTCGGAAAATTGACGTTTATTTCACGAACTTTAGAACTTAAGTCTTTTTCACGTTGGTAGTGCCACATTTGACCTTGAATTTCGAAACATGTTTTTAATCGCTTATTACATTCATTATCTCCTTATTATGAAGGTCGTTCTTGGAAAAAAAAACAAGTTTCGATTCACGTTGTAACATTAATTTTGGGTAGGAATGTATGATAACTGATCAAAGCCGTTCAATACCCAAAATTAAAAATGCGCTTCGCGATTCAAGGTCAAATATGGCGTCGAAGTGAGGTAGCCATTCTACTGTTGATCATATTAATTTTTCTTGAAGCCCCTCAGTCACGTATTTAGGAATGAGATTCGATTCTCGAATGACCTTGAAGCAACATATATGGAGAAGACCATCAACAAGTACATCGCCGCCTTTGCTCCAGGTCAAAGTTGTCGCTGAAGATCAAAATACTAGTCGACTACACATTTTTTAAGACCTGTCTTTACGTACGGAGCTCTCACACATGGTCCAGCATGGCCAAGACAAATTTTAAAAGATTAGAGACTCTCCAGAACAGTACACTTCATCTTATGATTGGCCCCCGCTAATTGATCGTTTTGCCGATCGACCTTGACCTGGACAGACCTCCCTAGAGTTTGCATCAGATGAGCCCTAGCCATTAAAGACCCATAGGTCTGGATGACAAACTCTCTCACTTTACCTTCCATCGGATGACCAACTGGAACATCAACCTCACTCCTGGCTGGAAAGCCGATCTTACATGAATAAAGAGCACAGGGATCAGGTCTTAGGGATGTGAAAGAGTGACCATTGTTCATAATTTATAATATTCATTGTTATTTGTTTAATAATTTATGCTTATTTATTGTTAATTTACTATAAATAAAACAACTACAACAACTCTATGGTTTTTGAAAGATCTACAATACCAAATTAGGAAATTTAATTTATTTGCAGTTGTCAGCACATTGCATTACGAAAATAGAAAATAATACGAATTGATCATTTTGAAGTGTCCTCAGTTGGCTACATTGATTTTGATATGGTAGCACTTGGCGAACATGTTTATTTATTTTGGTGGTTAGGTTTACTATTTCTATTTTACTTGTGACTAATTTTTTATTGCAATTTAAATTTTGAAGATAGATTTCTTAAATTTCATGAAGAATGGACGGTTTTTGCTTTGCTCTTTCTAACTAAACAAAATATGTTTATCGCCCATCATGTCCCAAAACAACTCTTTACGTTTATAAATATCGGGAAGAAAGTTTTTTTTTTGCAGTCCTAACGCTTCAAAATAATAGGTTTTAATTTGACTTGCCCTGATTGACATTTACGTCACATTTGACGTTTGTCAGTAAAATATGAAGTTAGATACATTTTAAATCAATTCCATAAGATTGAAGTTGCTTTCTTTATAGAATATGACAATTATGCAACTTTAGGAAACGAAATGGAACTTGAATCTGTCAGTCAAAAAAAAAATTAACTGAATGCGGTGTAAAAACGGAATAAAAAAGAGAGAGTTTATCATCCTTAACCGACTTGAGATCCTCGGGGAGATGTTAAGATGAATATTTTAGATGCAAATCTCGGAAAAAGTCATCATCACAAAATCGATATACTCGTGTATTATTTAAAAGAAAAGCTAACCGCGGTAATGTTAGACGCTGTTCTCGTGGACTCGTGAAACTTATTTTTACTTCTCCACAGAGATAATTCGTACACATTACCGTGATTTGATTTGTTCGAATCTGGCAAACCCTGTAGATATAATAAAAAGCGCGATATTATCGAGGAATGAGGACGTTAGCTGTACAATAATTTAGTTGTATTGATTTCATATACCGTAGTTGTCATAATAAACTTGACCTTCTCGGTATTAAGATCGATTTCAATTGGATAATATTCTTAAATAATGGAGTATATATATATGTATGTACAATGAGAAAAAAAAGGAGTTATTTTTATAATCGCGCAAAATAGAGATTGTATTCGATAGATTATAGTGGAAAGGTCAATATTGATGAGGTTGTAATGCGACGCAACAGCTTTTTTCGAAAATATGTATTAAGTATAGAGACAAGTGTATTACTTTATCGTTTTTTTACAACGTGACAGCTGTCAGAATTTTGACAGCCATCCAAAATGTTTTCTGATCATCAAAAAATGATGAAAACTTATCCGTTAAATCTGTCAAAAGTTTGACAGTTGTACGTAATACTTTGACAGTTATATCTATATTGAAACTGCAGAAAATAGAAATTTTTTATTACAGTTTGATAGTTTTCAATAAGTATTTTAATAATTACTATACCCACTTAAACAGTAGAAGCTTACGGTTCCGACAATCACGTGATGAAAATTTCGCGAAACTTACGTATAATCTGTTGTTTTCCAATTGGCATTGTTGTGGTAACAAAGAAAACAAGTTCTTAAGATACAAAAACGATGAAAATAAAACGATTTATCTAATAAAACCCAATAAAAACTATCATCTGACAGAATTTTGACAGTTGTGTGACATATTTTGACAGTTACACCTGTTAAAATCGTAGAAAATACTAAATACAGTTTGACACTTTTTAAAGGTCACACCTGCTTAAATGAGAAGAAAATACGTGTTATTATGGTTTTAAATCTTTGGGAAAAACGTTTTTTGCTGTTCCACCAACCACTCAAAAGCTCCGCAAAACAAACACGTCCTATAAAGATTCAAAAATGACGAAGACTTATCAAAATAAAACGGTTTATTTAATAAAAAATCGATAAATAGCCATCATCTGACAGAATTTTGACAGTTGCACGTCATATTTTGACAGATACACCTGTTAAAACCGTAAAAAGTAACTTTTTTTATATTTTCATAGCTTTCAATACGTATTTCAGCTGTTAGATTAGTGTTTTTATGGTTCTGGAACGAGATAAAAATCAACATCTGTCATAATTTTGACAGCTATATGAAATATTTTGACAGTTACACCATTTGAAACCGTAGAGAATAAATGTTTTTACATTGTGGCAGCTTTTAACAAGTATCCTCACTGTTACACTCGCCAAAATAATGCGAAAATGAGTGGTTTTGTCCTCCAATCACTCAAAAGTTCACCGAAACTTACGCGCTGTTATCGTTTTTAAATTAGCATTACTAAGATCCAAACATAACGAAGACTTATCGAAAGGAAACACGATCTTATTTAATGAAACCCAATCTGACAGAATTTTGACAGCTGTGTGACATATTTTGACAGTTGCACCTGTTAAAACCGTCGAAAATAGCTCTTTTTTACAGTTTGACAGCTAACTGTCACACCTACCTAACTGGGAAGAAGATAAAGTGTTGTTATGGTTTTAATTGTGAGGGAAAAGCGTTTTTGGAGCTCCACCTCCGGAAAACAAACATGTCCTAAAGATTCAAAAATGACGAAGAGTTATCAAAATAAAACGATTTATTTAATGAAAACCGATTAAAAAAAACTATCTCATCTGACAGAATTTTGACAGCTGCACGACATATTTTGATAAATTCACCCGTTTGACAGCTGTCAACGAGTAAATTTAAACTGTTACACTTGCCAAAACGATAAGGAAATGATGGAAACTTATTAAAAGGAAACGTTTCATTTAATGAAACCGCCCATCAGTAAAAATCAGAATAGAAGTATTCGCCAATTTATGTCTTTAATCATAAAACCTCATTTAAGAAAATCGTTATCTACGTTGTATTGCATGCAATTTAGAATATTGCCTTGTATAGATAGATAGGTACAAAACGACATTTTTCTTGCATAAAACGACAAGAATATTGGGTTCTACATGAAAGTTCTAAAGACAAACATGATAAACGATACATAACATATTTCCTATTATGATAGAGGAGGGCATGCAAATGATAAAAAAAGAAGAAAAATGGCACAGTTTATGGTTCATAAATCATCAGTTATGCATTGCTTTTCACCCGGAAGAATATAAATAAGAATATCGAGACCATAATTGGAAACCACCTTCTAATTTATCGGGGATTTCTTTAATAAATAAATCAATCTTTTTAAAACAGTTTTCGATCATTTATCGTTAAATCTAAATCTAATATTGTAAGTTTTAATCGAATTTAGTCGAAAGAACCGCAAGAAGAAGTAGGGAAAAAAACACACGTGTCTTTCTAAATACAATATAAGATTATAAATATAAAAGGGGGAAAAATATAATTCATACCGACCTGTATCTTTTTCAATTTTCGAAGACTTATTCGGCGGTGTTTTCTTCAAGTCATACCGTATAGATTTCAGATGTACAGTTAACAGTTCCGTGACTGCGATTTTCTTTTTACATTGGCCGTTCTCGTTTATCGAGGGTGAGAAACGTGACCGAGTAACCCCTAACTGTTCTCATTGATTACTGAACCAACCGACAACCCACTTGATCGTAGTAGCCCCCAGGAATTCTGCGGCGCTGTTATTTCTTACGACATCATTGCGCCTGCTCTCACATATAAATACGCACGCCTCTGTCCACCCCCCTTTTTCACTTTAAACCATCAATTTTTTTGAATTACGCGCCTTTAGGAAGGTCTGAACTTAGCCTCGAATATATAGGAGGTATACAATATATCTATGAAGTAAAATGATGTATTTTCTATGTAATATATATAATACGGCGTAATATTGATATTATTCATATTTAAAATGAATCTAATTTACATAAATCTGATATGAAAGTTTGATTTAGCATAATAGGTTCAAAATACATACAATTTATTACTACAATAGACCAAATTTCATACAATTTTTTGATGAAGTAAAACGATTTATTAACTATGTAATATAATACGGCGTAACATTGATGTGTTAAATAAAGAGTTATATATTTAAAATTAATTTAATTTAAACAAATATGATGAAAGTTTTATTTAGCATAATAGGTTCAAAATACCAACAAACTAAATTCTATACAATTTTTGACAGTTGACACATCAACACCTGTTAGTTGTCATTTTAATGATTAATTAAACGTTTATTAATCATTAAAATGCGTTAATTTAAACAAATTAATTTAATCTAATCTATATGTTTCAAACTATTAATAATAAGTAACAAAATTAAATAATAACCTGTGTTATTAAAAAAACTATGGTGAGTTATTATAATTGATCGAAACAGATTTATTTTACATACTTGTGATCATTCTAGATGCAGTTCATGTTACTATTTAGTCGACAAGGTAAATTACGCCTTCAAAAATGGTACGTAGCTCATCCGGACAAGCTTAAAAAGAAGATTACGAGGGAACTGATCACGACAATCCTAGCAAGGAAACCGAAGATGTGCAGCTTCCTCGAATGGAGAGATTTAAAGATTGTATACAAGCGGTACACCCCTCGATATGAATCCACTTTTATCCCGATATTAATCGCAGTTGTTTTTTCCAGTTACGCCAGCTTATATTTCTGTTGCGCTATCGAGCAAGAAGATAACGAATTATTAACGTTGGAGGTGATCCATCGCTACGTCGAATTGCTCGATAAATATTTCGGAAGCGTAAGTTAATTTAATACGTTACGATCTCGATTTAAATTTGCGAATTAAATTTCGATAGGTGTGCGAATTGGATATTATATTTAATTTCGAAAAGGCTTATTTTATCTTGGACGAGCTTCTTCTCGGCGGGGAGATACAAGAAACGAGTAAGAAAAACGTGCTTAAAGCTATCGCAGCGCAGGATTTATTACAAGAGGTTAGTAATAGCGATACCACAATCGATTTGTAATTTGAAACTTGCCATATCGATTTTATTGTTTTTTTTTAATTTCGTTTTTAAAAAAAAAAGGTGCGAACTTGAGAAATTTGCATCCGTTTTTAAATTTTAAGGTGAATTTTTTTAGGGAAATTTAGTTTTTAGTAATATCGGGGGACGCTTATCTAAATTTAACAAATTTTTTGCATGATTTCAGCTTTAATCGAATTTAATTTAAATGATTTCAAAATAACCATCTTAAGTTCCTTTTATAATTATTGTATTTTATTATTTTATTATTATTATCTTTTAATATATATATACAGTGTGATTCAAGAGTAATTGATCAAATGTTTAATGTTATTGTTGATTATGAAACGCTCTGTATATTATCAGGGATTGTTGTTTTTTTTTCTTCTTTTTTTTATCCTATTTTAGAAGTAGATTTTGTGCCAATTTATCTGATGTCTATATTTTAAAAAAATATAAAAATATTCGCCGGAAATTAATTAATTAAATATCGCCATATTATAATTGTTGCTATTATTTATTTATTATTATTATTATTATTGTAACGAGGATTTGCCAGTAGATTTAGTTCCTATTTTCGTTAATCAAGTTGCACAAACTGAAATGTAAATGTTGGAAAAAATTCAATTGTTTTGAAAAATAAAATTTTGACAATTTTTAATTTTTTTTATTAAATTTATTAAATAAGCTTTTAAACTAATACATGCATGTATACTATAATAATCATTATCGTATACAAGCAATTGTGTATAAACTTTTTTTATTATAATTCTATATTGCTTGTCTATGGTAATGAAATCAAAGTTGGCTTTGCATATTTAGTGGTAGAAGTGTTATTTTAGTAATTTTTTTTTTATTCTTTAACACAAAGGATGAAGCTGTTGAAGGTGCTCTGAGAGACATCGGTTTACTTTAGTCCAAGGTCCCGATAAGTCTGTAGTCTGTAATAATATCCGACACAATTGAAAGTTTTTATTATTATTAATTTTTTTTTAATTTATTTATGTGTAAACGATAAAACATTCCGATATTTTAGTATAAAGTAAAATCGTGTCAATTACGAAGATTTTACGTTAAATTATTGTGCCATGAAATTGATGCCAAATTAAAAAAATATATATATCCAATTTTTTATAAAAATATTTCCTAGGACTAACATTATTTAAGTGTAAGTAGCATGAAACTAATTTTTATTTAATTTTTTTTTTGTTTAGTAGATTTTATTTAACCCGTCAAATCCTAATTCTATTCAATGTGTATTGTAGAATGTATTTTAGAAATTGTGTGTGTAACTAACATAATCTGTCTATATTTATTAAAACGAAAAAAAAAATTTAATTTAAATTAAAAATTAAAATCAAATATAAATTATAAATTTTTTTTTCGTTTTATAATAATTTTTTTGAAATGAAATGGAATTGATTATAAATATTTTTTTAACATTTTTCCCCCCTTTTCTAGTTAAAAAAAAATATATAATATATAAATAATTCTGCACAAATAAATTAAAAATTCACAAGTATTTAACAACGTAGTTTTTATTCTTAATATGCTTTCGGTGGTGGTTAGATTTAATACCCCTCCCCGTCCCCCCAAACCTTCCTGTTTCCCCCTCCATCCCCCTTCTTTAATAGTAAATATGTTAGTGGATAATGTGCTGGGGATATTTGAGATTTGGTGTGATTCTGTGTGTTGGCAGCGATTTTTGAAAGGTATGTCAGATGTTTTTTTTTAATTTTATTTTAATTTAATTTAATTTTTTTTTTAATTCTTAAAATAACCTCGAGATATTATCCACTTTCATAATTTATTATTAAATTTATCCAATTCCTCCTTTCCCCTCTTTTTTTTTTTTTAATTTTTTTTTTTCGTATGTATTTTTGTGTAATTTTTTTAAATGTATTTAATGCTTTTATTTTCAGGAGGAAACACCGCAAGGATTCTTCGAGGATCACGGTCTGGGTTAGACGGGGGGCCCTTCGGCGCCGAAAAAAAATTTAAAAAAAATTAAAATTAAACATCATGCTTCGCGTAGATCAAAAAAAAAAAATAATAATAAGTGAGTATATTTTTATGTATACAGCATGTTTAAAATGAGGATGTCCTTTTTTTCTTGTTTGTAGGTTTAAACATTAATAATCAACTTATTAGGCGGATAAGTTTGAACCTTTATATTGTACTTAATTTTTATTATTATTAAATAGCATAGTATGAGTATTCTTCTTCAAGTATCTACATATTATATCGAATTTAGTGCAATTTATCGAGTATTATTATTATAATTTTTTTTTTATTTTGCAATATCTATACGTAATTGATGATCTTCGAATGTAGAGGTCCCCCCATTTTTTCGGCAGGTTTTTTTTTTTTAATCTAATATGTTAATTTCACGCTCTCTGGGGGACTTTTATTTTTAAATCTTTATGTTGCAATTTTTTCCGCATATTCTATAATACAGTAATTTAGTATTTACTTAATTCACGTATAATTTAGTTATAATTTTAGTTTAGGAATAAAGCTATTTTTTGTAGTGATTTTTTTTTTGAGAAATTGTATTTTTTTGGAAAATAAAATTTGATTTTACAAATGCAAAGATTTATGTTTAATTTTTCCTTTAAAAAAATATTAATAAATAAATATGTATACATACTTGTAATGGGTTTTATTATTTCTCCATTTTATTATTTTTAATTTATTAACAGTTAAAATTGGTAAGTATTATGCATTTATAATCTTTATAAGAATAAAATAAATAAGTAGATAGATAGAGTAGATAGGTGCAAACTAGACACAAATTTGGCCAACTATCCGTCATTTGTTTGTATTTGTTTTCTAAGGTTGCTAATAAATTGCAACGTTTGACAAAAATTAAATTTAAAAACATTAGAGTGGCTGCAATTTTCAAAATAATGATAATTTTTTTGGTATCATTGTAAAGAGAATTTCAAGCCCTTTAAGAATATTTAGAAAAAACATACCTCTTGTATTAAAAAAAAATAAAACTGTTTTGTTTTTGTGTAATTTACATTTTTGATTATATAACATATAGTTCGTGTATTTTTGATTATTATACTTTTCTTCTATCTCTAATGATGATAGTAAATAATAAACATATAAGCTTGAACACCTAAAATCAATCAGACTGTATAGTACCCGGCTTATACAGCGTGTCCAAATGAAAATATAAAATCTGCTAACTGTCAATGTCAAAATCAACTTTCGCAAACTTCCTTGTGTAGGTTTATCCATTCCAAATTTAAATTTGCCGCCATTAAGGGAATACAGAAATATGTTAAGTAGGTTGAGAGAGAGAGATGACGTTATGGCGGAGCCTTTGGTTGTGTAAGACTTTGAAACGCTTGATTTGCGATCAGGTTATGGCAGCATAGTTTAAAATCGGCCGGAGAAATGCTGTCTATATCGATAATATGATTTCTAAACTCAGAGAGCTTTTATAACATAGTAATAGTGGATACAGAACAGAATGTTGTTTAAATATTAGCTTGGGGTCGAGCGTTATGGCCTGCAGGTATGTGATGTGAGGTTTCCAAGGAAGATTCTCTCCCTGAATCACGATGGTGGTGGTACCACATTTGACCACGATCTCGTCCACAACCTGTTGTAGACGTTATAGCAGACCAGAGCATCGTCAGGTCCCAGAAGGGAACCTTGTGGGATACCCACACGTATTATACGCCTAGAAGCCTGTCGATTCTAAACGTCGCCAAGAAGATGCATCTTCAGCAATAATCTTGTCATGCCATACCGAGTCCAAAGCGTCATTGATGGCAACACGGGGAGTCCCAAGAATTATAGCTTCGGCTATCTGGCATAGATTAAACTGAAAACTTATCGGTCTAGGCTTCCGAAGAGGATGACGACATCGGTATGGCGTTGAACAAAACGATCAAGACATCAATGGCGCTCTCCGGCAATCGTGCTTTAGGGCGGTATTGGTGATGCCATCGGTTCTTGGAACTTTGCCATTCTTGCGAATGCTGATGTGATGTATGATTTCCTCTCGAACCACAACGGAAAGCGGCAGGAGCGAGGGCAACCTCACGGTGTTCCTCACATGTTCAGAGATGACTTGAACATTGTCCCCTTTAGGTGGGACGCCTTTTCTTTTTTAAATCGATTTCCACGATGAATTATCGTTGGGTATGATTAAAAAAACCGACTGCCACCACTTAGGGTAATATTTATAGTGCGTGCTTGAGGTTATGTCGATACTTGAGCACGCGATTTTGACAGATTTCTAATGACGTTTACGACAAAATCGCGTGCTCAAGTAGCGACACAACCTCAAGCACGGATTATACGAGGTGTGACAGAAAACTAATGAGACTGATTTTTTATTTATCAAAGTCATCAATGTTATCTCCTTGGGCAACTACACGCCGATGGAGACGTTGTTCCCACTGTTGGTAGCAGCCCTGGAAGTCTTCAGCCGTTATGGTCTTGAGTGTGTCCGTTATACTCTTTTGGATGTTGTCTAAAGTCCCGAAATGACGTCCTTTGAAGACATTTTTCAGTTTAGGAAAAAGTCACAGGGACTGAGGTCAGGGGAACCACAGGAATGCCTTTTGAGGTAAAAAATTCTGTTATAGAGAGGGCACGCAAATTACCCTTTTTTCTGAGCCTTTCAAGGACGTCTTTATATAAAACTTGGCTGACAGTTTGTCCTGGAGGAACAAATTCTTTGTAGACGATTCCCTTTTTAAAAAAAAAATCAGCATCGCCTTAATCTTCGATTTGCTCATTCGAGCTTTCTTTGGTCGAGGATAGTTTGCAATGTGTCACTCTTGACTTTGCCTTTTGGTCTCAGGATCGTATTCAAAAATCCGTGATTCATCACACGACTAAAGAAATCTTGCTCATCAGCGATTCTGTCAAGAAGATTTTCCGATTTGCCTTCTACTCACTTGTGAGGTTTTTCAGCACAATTTTGGAACATATCGTTCTCATGTGCAAATGTTCAATCAAAATTTGATGAACGGTAAATCTGTTCAAATTTAATTGTTCACCCAACATTCGACGGTCTGATCTCACTAGAGCGTTGACACGTTCAATGTTTTCATCGGTTTTAGAAGTTGAAGGCCTCCCTGAACTGTGTTCATCTTCAAAGTGTTCTCTGCCTTCCAAAAATGATTTGTGCCAGCGAAAAACTTGAGCTCGGAATAAAGAATAGCAGTTACAAAAATCACTTAGTTAACGGAACGAGTTGAAACTCGCACTGATACACGAGGTTTATCTAGGACAACAACGCAGCGTTGCCAAAGCACTTATAGTGTTGCCGGTCTCATTACTTTTCTGCCACACCTCGTAAATATTACCCTTATTTCGTTTGTAGGCTCTCAACTCGTCTCTCAATCTAGCTGCAAGATGATTGGTGACAAGAATTATAGTAGATTTTTAGATCAGAGGTTGTCAAAGTGGGTTAAATAGACCCCCAGAAATCTATTTAATACAATAAGTAGGGGTAGTTTTTATAGTAGATAATTTTTTCTTAATTAACTGAAAATTACTTTTGTGGGAGGGGGAGGGGGGCGAGGGAGGATCGATGGAGATTTCGAGAAATACTATAGGCGTCGATGATCAAAAAAGTTTTGCGATCTCTACCTTAGACTGATCTCTCTCGAAAAGAAACTAAGCAAAACATCAACAATAAAAAGACCAAATTTCCCTACGTCGATCACCGAGTTGGTAATTAATGTGCGGTTTAACGAAAAATCTACATTTCACCGAGTTCAAAATGACCTCCCTTTTTATTAGAAGATCAATCTAAGATACCTAAAAAACGATCTGAAAAATGCTATTTCTAGGTTATGTTTTACGAGCGATTTGACATTTCTTTCGACATCTAGGGACTTTATTAGAATGAAAATCCCTAGATATGATAATGAAGGTCATCTAACAACAATGCATTTTCTTAATTCTTTTCAACTTTATAAGGAATTCATTCATGCATACTTTATAGGCTTGTGCTAAATTTTTCAAACATTGTTGCAAGATTATCAAAGTATAAAACTTTCATGCATGCCTTACAAATTTGCTGTTCATGATTTGCTTTGCTGAATTGATTGAATTTTATCTCTTTCTTAACTTGTATTTCTTGTTAAATTTAATTAGGTAGTAGCTTTTTGTCTGCACTTTTGGTAGTGAAGGCTGAAGAGGACCTGTCATTGTACTTTTTGGAATTTGGCCGTTTTCCCTATTGTATTATAGATATCACTTAGATACATGGCTCATGATGTGGCTCTAGATAAGTTCCCACTCCATTAAGGGAATAAAAACTAAGTTTACCTTTTTTATCAAGCAGAAGAAGAAAAGTCAAAATGGCTGTGCATTGTGGTACTTTATCAATCTAGGGATTTTTTAAACTGGAGAAGCTAACAGTTGAGAGCAGATTCGGCTACGCATGCGCAGCAATGGAGTGTGATTGGTCAGAATTTAAATTTTAACC
The DNA here is from genome assembly GCA_023690525.1 of Holotrichia oblita. Taxonomy (NCBI): domain Eukaryota; kingdom Metazoa; phylum Arthropoda; class Insecta; order Coleoptera; family Scarabaeidae; genus Holotrichia; species Holotrichia oblita. Next base: position 2,000,137 of record CM043021.1, read on the forward strand.
AATCACAGTTGGACTCCACTCTGATTGGTTAAAATTTAAACAAAACTGTTCAAAACGGCGATTACTTTCTTCAAATTTGATTACGTTATTGTGTTTGGAGGAAATGATCGGTCTAAAAACAAACAATTAACGTCAATGTACTACCAATAAGAGTGCTGCCTTAAAATTATGTCCTGAAGATGTAATTCAAATTTTTCCGCGAAATTTTGATTATCGATCCGTACCCGTATATAGAGCGTCGTATAACAGCGTCCTTCCTACAGGAACGTCGGCGGTGCGTGACGACGCCCGATAGATGTCGTCGCGTGTCCGACGACGAATCGATGGGCGGGTATAGGTCGCGCAAGCTTTCCGAACAGGGGCGTCGGAGCGCTTGCGCTTGACCCGGCGCACGGCGTCACCGTAGTAGACGCGCGACGATCCACCCGTGCGACGCCAGCGCCGCCACGCCGTCCCACCCGTAATCACAGGCGGGCACACACATCCGAAAAGTAGACCGAGAGAGAGTGTGCGTAAGTGAGAGTCGCCCGAACGGTAGTTCGGTAGTGGTTTACGGTCGCCCTGCGCGCGGTGGTGGTGATGATCGCTGCCGGAAAAAGGGGCGCCGCCTGCAACAGCGATAGCGTACGGTCGCCTCGACGCCCGTTGACGTCGACGTCGCCGATCACCGGAGATGCTCTATAGTAGAAGACGCAACGGAGGCGAGACGATTCTGTTGCCCCCAACGGCCAAAAAACGCTACCATTATTATCGCGGTTGTACAATAAGCGTGGAAATCGAAACGGTTACCGACGTCGTCCAGCGTCCCGACGGCCGATCCGAGGATTGGAAGGTGACCGGATTTCAATATTATCACCCTAACATCTCGAAAAAGAAGAGACAACAGCATCACAACTGTCAACGTCAAAGCGTAAAGGGAACGGCGACAGGACGGGGACGAGCTCATCATCGGTGTTCGGCTCATCAAGTTGTCAAAACGGAAGATCTTCAAATACATCACGATAATAGACTGAAGCTAAAGGGGGATTAATCGCGCGAGAAGACATGTTTGAGTACGGTTCGGAAATCACATAATATTCTCTCGTGGACTCTTAAACGAAAAAAAAAACTACCATTATATATACATACCTACACCTATATTATACCTATGTATGTATCTGTTATGTACTGATGTCGTTCACGGATTAAAAAAGTTTTTTGGGGGATAAATCGCCGCAAAATCTTTGAACGAATTAAAAAAGGAAAGAGAGATTAATAAGTTTTTTTTTTTTTTGAAAGACGGATCTCTCATCGTTCGTACAGCATAAATCGCGAAGAAAATGTAATGCTGCGTCTCAATATCTTCTGGGATCGTCGTTATCGGTGTTCGTCGCTTTTAAGTTTTCTTCGGCTTCGGCGGATCCCTGCGACTGAAACCTAAACCAAAGGTATGGCCGATGATGCCGGAGGACACAGGCACGGTCATAGCTTTAGTAAAAAAACCTTCCATAAACCCACGTACTGTCATCATTGCAGCGATATGCTATGGGGTCTCATACAACAGGGATTCATATGCGAAAGTAAGTATTTATTTATTTATTTATTATCCATATATATATTTACATACAGGGTGAGGCATTAATGCGTCAAAACTCAATATATCCATTAATATTAAAGATATCACAAAATCTAATGTAGAAAAGTCATAGACACTCTTAAGCTACATACTTTAAAATTATTTTCGTATATACAGGGTGTTTAATATTGCTCCGGGTGAACCAAATATATATTTTCTTAAATGGGACATACTATACCTATATTATTATTCCTCATTCCTTCAATATGAGGTTGCATTGAGTTATATTTTTATTGCGAAAACTGTGTACAGGGCGATTCAAAACACAAATGTATTATTTTATCATCTTATTTGAATGGAACACCCTGTATTTTATATCAAGAAATGGAAAGGCACTGTATGCACTTCAATTTTTATTAACCACTCCCTATATTTAAAATCGTTAATTTCTGAGATATTTAATATTTTCTAAATGAAAGGTGAGCTTTTTTAAAATAATTAAGATATCAAATTAGCCATGAAAAATTATGTAGTAGTTGCATCAACAATTACTCGACACTGACTTACCCCATAGAGTTGCTTTTTGTGAATAGTCTCAAGAACAAGAGGAAGTACACAAAATGATATGATTTGACTGGTACCTGGTTGGAGCAAAACTTCTTATGTATTAATATGGAGATGGTGTGTGATTCTTTGGTCTTTTTGGTGGACATTTATTGTGAAATCCGTTATTGTCATTTTTTCATGGTTAATTTGACATCTTGCAGTTATTTTGTAAAAGCTCACGTTTCATTAAGAAAATATTAAATACGAGGGAGCGTTTTTATATTCGCGGAATAGGGGATAAGGGGTGGAAATAAAAAATCCAAATAATTTTACTTTTTCAATATATTCACCTGCAAGACGGATACATTTTTCACATCTTTCAATTAATTTATTTATACCCTCATTATCTGCAAAATACGCCGAAACTGCCTCCTTGACTTCATCATCGGCAGTAATTTTTTTACCCCGCAGCTCCTTTTTCATTTTCGGAAACAGGTAATAATCACTCGGAGCCAGGTCTGGGCTGTAGGGTGGGTGATTCACAATTTCGAAGCCCACCTTATGCAGGGCAGCTAACGCAACGCGGCTCTTGTGGACGGGCGCGTTGTCGTGCAAAAGGAGCACACCTCCCCGTCAATTTTCCCCGTCTTTTCTCTTTAATGGCTTCTTTTAGTCGCTCTAATATTGAAGCGTAATATTCTCCGGTTATAGAAACACCTCTATCTTTATAATCAATCAACAATATTCCTTCCGAGTCCCAAAATACCGTTGCCATGAGTTTTCCAGCTGATTGTGACACTTTAAATTTCTTGGGAGGTGCTGTGCCCTTTTTATGCCACTGCGTGGAGTCTTGTTTGGACTCAGGTTCATAATGATGAACCCAAGTTTCGTCTCCAGTAACAATTCGACTTATTCGACTTCATATTTATACTAATTATTAGTCGCTGCACAGGCCACGCCCCCAATGCGCCTAATCACCCCCCTACAACCCGCTCATTCCGCGAATATAAAAACGCTCCCTCGTATCTTAGAAATTAACGATTTTAGATATAGGGGGTGGTTAATAAACATGAAAGTACACACATAAAGTGCCCTTCCATTTCTTGATATAAAATACAGGGTGTTCCATTTGAATAAAATGAGAAAATAATACAATTGTGTTTTGAATCGCCCTGTATACAGTTTAATAATAATAATAATGGAAATTTATTTAGCAATAGCTAATATTGTTTTCGCAATAACAATATAACTCCATACAATATTGAAGAAATTATGGAATAATAAAATAGGTATAGTATGTCCCATTTAAAAAAATGTTTACAAGGTTCACCCCGAGCAATATTAAACACTCTGTATATACGAAAATAATTTTAAAGTATGTAGCTTAAGACTGTCTATGATTTTTGTACATAACATTTTGTGATATCTTTAATATTAATGGATATATTGAGCTTTGACGTACTAATGCCTCACCCTGTATATATGTATACATATAAAGGATTGTTAACGAAATTGGTTCGTTACAACTGTTCAATAATGTTACTTCTTTCACTTATATAGCCTACTATATATACATATCTAATAATAAATGTTGCAGAATAATATACCTACAGGTCGAACGGTACCAACGTCGAAAAGATTAAATTTCTTTAAATTTGCGACCCAATCATGTTGATTTTTTTTCCAAATTATAGAAGAGTTAAAGCTCCTGACTAAGATAAGACTTTCATGTCTTACGACTCATTATATTTTTATGTGTATACAGGGTGATTCACCGGGAACTGCAACGATCGATTATGGGAAAACTATAGCTAGGAATGATCTGAAATTTTGATACTCTACTAAAGTCGATGGGGGCCACTCGCCTAAAATATTTTCAAGATGGCGGCGCTTCGGGATATACCGAAAGTAAGCACCAACTTCGTAATTTTAAATGGAATACCCTGTATATTGAGACGTTTTTAGATTCTACGTGAATTTCTAAATATATTTCATGTATAATGTCATATACCTAAGTCTAGTCCTTTTTGACTTATTTACACTCTTATGCTAAATTTGACGTTTGCAGGCAGATAATGAATTGCATTTTTTCCAGATAAGGATTAGTTTATTATTTATTTTGAAGTAAGTACTATTTGTATAAAATTGTTACAATTATTCATACAGAGTGTTCGAAATATACGTCTGAAAATGAAATCGAAAAAGTGCAATTGATTATCTGTCTGCAAACGTCAAATTTAGCATAAGAATGTAAATAAGTCAAAAAGGGTTAGACTTAGATATATGACATTATACATAAAATATATTTAGAATTTCATGTAGAATCTAAAAATGTGACAATATATAGGGTATTCCATTTAAAATAACGAAGTTGGTGCTTACTTCCGGTATATCCCGAAGCGCCGCCATCTTGAAAATATTTTAGACGAGTGGCCCCCATCGACTTTAATATAGTGCCAAAATTTCAGATCATTCCTAGCTATAGTTTTCCCGCAATAGATCGTTGCAGTTCCCGGTGAACCACCCTGTATAGTATCTTGTATTTTGCGTTGGTAAATAGGGCGTTTTTGCTCGTCGAAAACTTATCCGTTCCGACACGGGGAAGGGGGAAAGTAGGATGAAGGGCTGTTTTTACAGTGTGTCAATAAAGTTAGGAACACCCTAAATATCAGCTTTAAAACATCTCTCTAGCAAAATCGCTCAGACACGTATTTTTTTATTTTTGAAGGCGTATTTTCTTAGATTAAATTGAAGTATATAGAGTTATCAAAAAAGATGATATGACGTTATCATGTGCTTTTTTAAATGGAATACCCTGTATACTTTTAAGAAAATCAAAAGAGCTTCTCATGAAGATTTCAACGATATATAAGTTGTTGGGGATATCTTTAATATTTACTTGTAGAAATTGAAAAAACACTTTGTCATGACAGAATTGTCAGTATGGTAGGTGACGTCTTATCTAATTAGACAGTGATTAACCACCGTTAGTTTGTTTGGCTTTGCTTGTTTTATAATTGACATTTCTTTTGATAAAAATGGGTCTAATAAGTGAGAGAGAACGGATTGAGATTCTTATGATGATTGGTTATGGTGACCGAAGAAGGAGTACAGTGGAAGTTTGCGAACTATTTAATGCAACGCATCCTAATCGGCAACCAATAATTCGCTCAACTGCAAGTAAAATACTTCGAAAGTATGAGGAGTACGGAAATGTTAGGGATCTACCTAAAACTGGGCGATCAAAAGTGGACGATGAAACTAAATGAAATGTGCAAGATAATCCGAATTATGCTACTCGTCAAGCAGGTTTAAACTTTAATTGCAGCCATGAGACTGTTAGAAAAATATTTGGCATAAGCAGAAATATCATCCTTATAAAGTGCACGAATTGTCGGAAGATGATTTTGATCGTCGTTTGGAGTTTTCAGAAAACTTGCAAGTACTTTGTGAACGTGATGAAATGTATGCTTATTCTCAGATGAGGCAACTTTTTCTTTAAATGGAACAGTTAACCGACAAACTTGTAGATATTGGGCAGAACATAATCCTCACTGGATGCAGGAAGCTCGAAGTCAACACCCTCAGAAGGTGAACGTCTGATGGGCTGAAATACTAAAAAAAATAGGATTTTAGGACCTTAGTTTAATTAGCGGTTAGCCTTGTTTGACAATTCAAATCGTCAAATGTTAAGGTGACCCTCTCTCTCCTGCGTTTTTATCTTAATTTATTATTAATTTAAATTGATGTAAAATAGAAAAAAAATCGTCTTATATAAGATACCAAAATTTAAAATCAGTTTTTATCTCGTTTTTCTATAGCATCTTCGCATTGAATCTTGACAGGATAAAAATAATACCGAACGAATCTGAAATCCATTTCGTTTAAATTAAAAATAAAAATTAAACTTGAGATTTATCCACTTATATGAACGCGATATTAACTCGTCCAGGTTTTTTCTTTTTACTAACCCATCAATAAGTAAACTCACAAACTGAGAGCTCGAACACCACAAACACCATATCAGCTCGACCAGTCGAAACCCACCGATCATACCTGACGGAATCGATACCACGACACCATAACGGTCTTCAAATTGTGGTTACATAAAAATTGAACGAGGGATTTATCACGATGCCTTAGTTTAAATTCTTTTTCGGTTACTTCGCGAAGAATAAACGAGATGATTCGTTTGTGAATCGCTTCAATACTTCCTCGTTGAATTGGATTCGAAAAAAAATAACATTTTGATGTAGTATTGTGGGATAAACGCGCTAAATTTGTGCCGTTAACACATCAGTCAAAATGTACCATTTCTATCTTAAAATGGGGAAGGGGAGGAAGAGGGACAACATTTTCGAAAACTTGTTTTCAAATTGTTATTCCAATTTTAAACTGCTTTCGTTAAATTCGGAGGAAGGTCAAATTTTGGTGAGATAAGGGTGGTACCCTGTACTATAAACTAATCATAAATTCGAGGACTACGTACGAGAATGCGTTAGGAGATAACTAGATTAGGAGGGGAAAAATTAAAACAGCAATGACGATTAATATGCAAACGATGCACGTCAATTTTAAATCTCTGTATAAGTCTACATATCTATAGTTTGAGTCCTGATTCACTCAATTTTTGCAAATTGAGACACAGAGGCCAGATTTTTTCCTTATAAGAATAATCTTAACTGCCATCGTGGATATTTCGCCAAATTTTTTAAACTCCTTTCCGATTCTGTAACCTATAAAGAAATTACTAAACATGCTGTAAGTTTGATAGAAAAACTCATCGACAAATTGGCTCAGGATGGCCACGTAGATGGTTTAACTTGTAAAAAAAAGGGGGAAACGTATACAGGGAAACCCCCTAAATATAATGATCTAGTCGGAATATATAAAGAGCACCGTTTTTTTTATTTATTTCCTGTATGAATACTATTTTTTTGGGGGACTTGTTACAATGCCTCAGCGGACATACTTTTCCTCCTGCTTCACGAGCCAATATCCGACATGATTTCTTCGTAATCTCCTTCAATACCATATCAATACATGCGTATTAAATCTGTGCTACTGCCATTAAACTAGTTAAAAATCACCAATTTTTAGTTCTATGTAGGGAAAACAGAATTTTCAAAGACTTTTTAAAATCGCATAATTCCAATTTAAAATTTCAGTTTAGCTGATTAAGTTTCCTCTCATTTATTTTCGGCAAAATTCTATAGACCATTCATCTATACTAGGTGATCAAATTTGTTACCTGTTTTAATAGTTTCAGAACTTAATCGTTTCCCCTATTTACACAGCTAGTTCTAGAATAAAAGAAAAAACCTTGTCTCTAGCCTAGAACACTAAATGATCGCATCCATTAAAATTCTCAACCATATCGGTGGAGATGGAATTATCAGCGATTAAATCTGTTTATTTCTAGACGCATCAATTAATTCATTTTTAATCGTATCGATACGAGATCGTCCAAAATTTTCATTTAGTTCTTTCTTGGCAGATCAACCTGAACAGTTTTAAATCGATCTCCACAAGATGATCTATCATATTCATTAAACGCAACGGTGCATTTATAATATGATTGAACGAAGAATTTTGGTTCAACAAGCACTAATTTTAACATTAATATTTCAATGTTAAATCCTGCATCCTATTAAGAATCCAGATCCTTATAAGAAGAGACTGTCTATATATACATATATATCTCACAGATGAGAGCATCGTGTGACCTAAAGCTCGAGTTCGCAGGCTCGATAGAGAGGCGGCAGATTCAAATCTAACCAGTTCCCCCGGTACTCTCTGTGTGTTATGTATATGCGGCTCTTCTGGACTCCAGAAAAATCAATAGAACGAACCGTTTCATACACTGATCTCTTGCCTTAGATGATGGTACACACGGAGTTCGTCCCGAAATAAGGACTCTGTACACGTTAGATATGTTTTTACGATTTAAGATTGCTTTATCTCTCATATATACATATTATCAATATTAAAACGAATGAAATTGTAATTGTGAGTTCATTTATTATAATTATAAATATTTATTTATTACAAAATATCATCGTTTAAACCATTTATTTATAAATAAATGTATAAAAGATGATTCAATCTACTACCCTGTGGCACAGTGTGAATTGTCCATATTCAATTTGAATATATGTCAAATGTCAAAATCGTAACGTCAATACCAAGTGTCATATTTATAGTTATATATATATAAATATCATTACACATGTGTCGAAATAATGTCCTAGAGCATCGACACAATCTCGAATTACACACAGCGAACAAACTTAAGTGAAGAGTTCCTAACCAAAATTTTCAGTTGGGAACACTGTGAGTAATCGACGGCAATGATAGCGCGAAATTGATTTAAAATATAAATTATCTTGACAGATTCTATTCAGAAACTATAGACAGCATATCTATTCGGCATAATCTCCGTTTACGCCCCTCCCACTCGGGCTTGTGACTTGGACGACTACGTCCAACTTTTTCGTGGTAACACTCCGGTCCTCGTTGCCGGTGACCTGAATGCAAAGCATCCCTCGTGGGGATGTGCGACGACAAACGTCTTCGGTAGGAAATTATTTTCTTTCGTTTCTTCCAATTCTGTCGACGTGCATTTCCCGAGCACGCCAACGTATTTCGGGCCCGGCACGAGGCCGGATGTCCTAGATATTGCCCTTTCGAGGGATATCCCTTTTTCGATTTTCGTCGAGAGTGCTGCGGAGTTGTCGTCTGACCACAACCCGATTTTAATATCCTTTGGCGGTGAGGCTGGGTTTTCCGGCTGCGGACTTGTGCGAAGGGTTGACTGGGCTGAGTTTGGTGCATTGGTCGATCAGCTTGTTGAGGACGTTCCGTCCGAAATCACTGATTCCCAAAATTTGGAGGGTTTGGCCTCTGGACTTTCTCATAGCATTACTGAGGCAATGTCCAGAGCAACAACAACTTCTGTCCCGATCCCTGATGGGTGGATTCCCTCGGATCTTGTTGATTTGCTGAGGGAGAAGCGAAAGGCTCGTAAAGGGCGCAACGCACGCGCTGCCCCGTAGATATCGCCCGAGCCAACTTTTTATCTAATACCCTGCGAGACGAACTCAGAGACTTTCACAGTGAGAGGTGGTGGGCCAAGGTTTCATCTGTCTCTGTCTCCGACGGCTCCATTTGGAAACTGGCGAGATCCCTTAAGAGAAGCAAAACTCCTTCCACTTACGGACCTATTCATGGGCCGAATGGGCTGGTGTATGACAGCGAGGGTAAAGCGGAGATTTTTTCCGAGCATTTAGAAACCGTATTTGCGGGTGTCGGGGGTAATAATGAATTTGATGTCTTTCATGAGGAGGTCGATCTTTTTATCCAGTCTTTGTCTTTTGCTACTGGTGATCCCATTCCACCTGCCAATGTTGACGAGATAAAATTCCACATAAAAAGTCGCAAAAGTGGTAAAGCCCCTGGTTATGATGCAATTTCGAACTCTGCGTTGAAAAAGTTGCCGGATAGGGTCGTTCTGGTCCTCTTGAACATTGTCAACGCCATGCTACGTTTGAGATATTTCCCGTCCATCTGGAAGCATGCCCGCGTCCGGGTAATACCAAAGAAGGGCAAGGACAGTCTCTTCCCTCAAAACTATAGGCCAATAAGTTTGCTCTCCAATATCTCGAAAATCGCGGAAGCCATCCTTTTGAATCGACTTAGAGCCGAAATAATTGATACGAACATCCTGCAGGATGAGCAGTTTGGTTTTAGGGAAGGACTGTCAACTGAGTATCAACTCCTCAGGGTTACAGAGGAGATTAGAAATTCCCTGGAAAGACGTGAGTCTACTGGAGCGGTATTCATGGATGTTGCTAGTGCCTTCGATTCCGTCTGGCACTCGGGTCTTCTTTTCAAGATGCATCGGGCTGGGATCAATCCCAATATAATATATCTCATGAAGTCGTACCTTTCGGGTCGTTCTTTCGATGTAGCAATCGATTCTTCCGTCTCCTCTACTAGGTCCATCCTAGCTGGGGTCCCACAGGGGTCGCTTCTCGGCCCTGAGTTGTTTTTAATTTTCATGTCTGACGTACCAAAGACTGCGGGCACTAAACTCGCCATGTATGCAGACGACACTGCAATCTACACGTCGTCTAGATCTGACGCCCTTGTCTGCACGAAGCTGCAAAGCGCAGTAGACGAATTCCTCTCTTGGTCTACCAAATGGCGATTAGCCATAAACCACGATAAGTGTGTAGCCATACGTTTTTCGAGGAAAAGATCTGCTCCTCCAGTAAATATCTTCGTAGAGGACGTTCGTCTGCCCTGGAGTTCCACCGTCAAATATCTCGGCATGACTCTGGACTCCAGGCTTACACTGAGACATCACTTTGCTGAGACAGCGGCCAAATATTTAACTGCGAGGTCAGCTGTGTCCCAGTTCCTATGCAGCAAAAGCCAGCTCAGTCTAAAAATTAAGCTTTTAGTTTACACCATTTTTTTGAGGCCAATACTCACCTATGGATCCCTGGTCTGGTCTAGTGCTGCACTCTCCCATAGGAAAAGGTTTAACACCCTTCAAAATAAGACCCTGAGATACATAGTCAACGCGCCTTGGTACGTTCGCAATGTTCAGATCCATCAGGACTTGAATATTCCTACTCTTCTTCAGCACGCAGCAGCGTTGGCCGAGAAGACATTTGCTAGAGTTTCTCGTTCTGACAACCCCCTGGTAAGAGAACTGGCTCACCTCGACCCCGACAGACCCCCTCCTCAAGTGAGGGTTGCTCGGATTTCAACTACCACCGAAATGACCTAAGCCAACACATTGGCCGGAACTCTTTGGACTGATTTATTCTAGTCCGCTCTCTGTTTGTGTGAAGTCCTATATACATTTTTATCTTTACAATATTGAGCATGTTTTATTTATACTTCTTGTTTGTTTTAACCACTTTTACCTCCCTACGTTTCCTTTTTTAGTCTCAAATTTCTATTTTTTCTATTGACGACATAATATGTATAATCATTAGTAACAACCAACGGGGGATGGTCCCGTACTATTAGGAGGACTAAAGGGTTTAAGGGCTAAAGTCCAACCCTGGAAAGGAGATGGAAGACCTTCGTCGTCGTCTATTCGGCATAGCTAACTGTAGAATATAAAAATCCACCAGGACATTTTATACTAGGTCTAAACTCCAATTGAGGATGTTTTCGCGTTGTATAAATGTGGATTTATCAAATATATTCTGTCAAATCTTAACAAAAATAGAATATTACATTTTAGTAGGAGTAGAAAGCTGTCATTTTTGTGTCGAGCCCAAACGTTTGTTGTCGAAACGATAGCCGAGACAGTGCAAATTGGACGAGACACAAAGAGCTTTCTATTTCATGTGATGTATACTATTTTTCTACACATTTAAATATAGCATGCATTGTTATCATTGTATAAAAGCAGCTTTTATGCATCTGTTAAACAACTGTCAAAGTATCTACTACGTTTAAACTTTTATTTCTTTATAGTACCTATATAGGTAACTAAAAGGTACAATTCCTAGTATTAAACGGTACAATTATTAAGAGTTCGGTGTAGTTGTTGACATATTGTCTTCTGATCCATTTCAGAAAGTTTTCATACGCATTGTCATACAGGGCGAACGACAAAATGACAGCAAACGAAAACAACAAAACGAAAACATCCGCGACGCTCTGGAAAAAAGGGAAACTTTAGGCGCGGTCTTCTTAGACATTGCAAGAGCCTTTGATACGGTGTGGCATGAGGGTTTAGTCTTCAAAATGGTGTCTAATGGTATTAATCCGAGTTCTCCACTCGTATCTTCTTGAACGCACATTCTCTGCGCGTAGTGGACGGAGTCTGTCAACGAGAAAGCCAATAGCTTCTGGCGTACCACAGGGTTCTCTCGTTGCCCCTAGTCTGTTTTTAATTTTCATGGCTGATCTCCCAAAAACGGAAGGTGTTGAGCTAGCAATATATGCAGACGATACTGCAATATAGCATGTCATATGCTTCAGCACTCATTAGATGACATCCTGGCTTGGGCATCCAAGTGGAAGCTAAAGATAAACGAGTCGAAATCTGTAGCAGTCCGCTTCACGAAAAGACTGCGCCCTCCACCAGAGCACATTTTTATTAACGACTTTAGGCTCCCTTGGAGCCCTTCCGTAGTTTATTTGGGTATCAGATTGGATTCCCGACTGACTATACAATCTCATGTGAAAAAATCCATTGAAAAATTTTACGCGGCAAGATCCTACCTCTATCCTTTTCTTTGTTCAAAAAGCTCTCTTTCGCTAAGGATCAAAATATCTATTTATTATACGTTTCTGCGCCCAGTCATCACCTATGGTGCCCTGGTGTGGTCGAGTCTGGCGAGAACCCATTACAAAAAGCTGGAGGTACTTCAAAACAGGATCCTGAGACTAATCACCGGTGCTCCATGGTTCATCAGGAACCAACAGCTAAGAGATGACCTTGGAGTCCCTACACTAAAGCAATTTATCATCGATCTTGCAAGAGGCACTCGGGAACGAATTGAACGATCAGGAAATCCTCTAATAAGTAGATTGGCACATCTCGATCCGGATCGACCTCCTCCCATGGTAAATATCCGAAGAGCCTTGGTGATAGACGACGAAATAGGACCCTAAAGAACATAATTATCATAGATATAATCTACATTCCAATAGGATAGAGAGACTCTGAAAACTAACACATCAGCCCATTCGGGCGTCCAGGACGACAAAAGGGCTTAGGAACCTTTGGTTTAGCCCTAGAAGGAGACAAGAAGGACCATTGAACAAACGAAAACAACCAAATGACAGTATGAAAGTACATATTTATTCAATGTAGCTAACTGTAGAATATAAAAATCAATCGAACCAGGGATTTTTATGCTACCACTATACATTTCACTTGACAATGCTCGCATTGTATACATCTTACGTGATCTAGTCGGGGTTAGTGTTGCAGCAGCTTGATTGCGATTTTGATTATTTCTCTGGTGGCGTAGATTGAAGTTCTTCTTCGTTCATTTTGTAAATATTTGACAGTTATCGAAAAAATCGTTCAATCACTTTAAAGAGTTGTGATTGGTCGGTTACATTTTTTTACTACCTAGTAAAGAGATGAATTGTCTCAAAGGTACGTATCCAGTAACAAAATGATCGTATTTTTGTACGTTTAAAGAAAAAAAGGTTTTTATAATTTGACAAACATGACAAACAATTTATACACTGCGATCATTTTGAACTGTCCTGAGTTGGTCATACTGATTTTAATATGGTAACACTGCATAATTGGCGAACCTGTTTATCTATATTTTGTGGTTAGGTTTATTATTTACATTTTACTTATAACGAATGTCAACTTAATAAGGTTACTTAAGGTAATTGTACCTTATTTTTGATTCTAAATCGTATATTGTCTTGATATAATAATAAAACACGAAAAAATATATGAAAATAAAGACACTACAACAAGACAATACGCACAAATGACAGCTAATAGATAAGTGTTGACATTTCACATATAAATCCAGTACGTGCAATTCACGAAAGTAAATATTAATCCAGGGACTTTTTTGTTGCCAACTGAAGACGCTTTAAAATGATCGCAGTGTATATTTGGATAATATAACAGTTTTTTTACTATTTGACAGCTGTCAGATGTGTTGCCACCCTTTACAACACTTAATATTGTTTTAACAAAAATGCATTTATATCATTTTAACGATTGTCAGGGATACGTCGCTAATCATCTTGCAGCCAAGTTAAGGGAAGAATTAAAAAGGTATAAACAAAACAATAAGTTGTTAAAAAAAGGTCCTCTTCAAGTTGTACACTCCACGGACGATAAGGTCCACGTTTTCTTCGAACCTATACCTACCTGATTTCAAAAAGAGAGAGACAACATTCTGAACAAATTCCCAGCCCAAATTACAATATGTAATTTGCATTTATGTGACATTTTCTGTTAAGTCAGATAAAAGAGAACTAATCTATACCGAAAAATAGATAAACTAATATAATAATAAATTATAGTGAAAGGTTAAATACAGCTGTGGTATAAACAATGTTAGAAAATTTGACAATGGATAGCAATAACAGAACGTTGCATATAGGTAGTGTGATTTTGCCCTGCTTTCAGCCAATAAGAACCAACTGTCATTTGAGTCTGTTCAGAAGGCATGTACTGCCTTTATGACCAATTGCTGCCCTCTAATATGCCCTTGACAAGCTTGACATTTTTTGTTTACAGGTTCCTCTGATTAAGCGTCATATTTATTGTTCATGCTTAAGGTTGTTTGACATATTTCTAATGAAATTTACGTCAAGCATCGACATAACCTCAAGCACGAACTATAAATGGATCTGTCATTAGAGAAACCACTTATTTTACTCTTACTGCAGTTGCAGCTATTGTATTATTTATTTACTGTAGTTAATACGTCCATAAAAAGAATAATCGTACTGTTAAAGGCGTGTCCTATAAATGCTGCAACAACCTCGACTAGAACCGAGCCACACACATCGAGTTAAACATTTAATATACCAATACTTCATGTGGTATTAGGAACCAGGAACCACGCATCCTATGGAGAATGAGAGGCTAAAGGAGCAATCGCTGCAATGAGAATTTATTATAGAGGGAGCTGTTTGGCCAACCAATTCAATTGTTCAAGAAAAAAAAAAGTTTCGTTTATATTTCCGTTTATTACGAATCTTGGCCGAGAAAATTAAGAAGAATTTAATGAAAAAACAATAACTTAGAATGTGTTTTAATATTAGTTAATTCCCAAAGAAAGGTTTTATCAAAATCCTTGAGCTTTATCGTACATTTTAATCAGCCTATTTCCAATTAGAAAAAAAAATAAGTAGGAAATTTTTAACTCAATATCAGTTTTTGATATTTCATTTTGCGATAGTAGGAATTGATAATCTGAAATATATCGTGATGAATGTGTTGTGTGTATACCATATATTTATGTATACATATATGTATAATATACATGTTCTAATTAGGGGGGAGGGGCTAATCAACGTATTTCCTGTTCTAGTTTTTGCGGTTTAATTTAATTAAAACTGCATTATATTGAAGCAAATCTACTTCAATTATATATATATATTTATCCAACCGACGTTACTAGACCCGGCATGTTCATGATACCAAGTCAATCCCAGTGTATAACACAAAAGCGGACAATTAACATACCTTGCTAAGCCCACTGATTGTACCGCTTTGCCAGACCCAGTGTATAAAAAATATATATTTTCCCGCCTTTTCATTCCCTGCAATGTTGCCAAGTATATGCGACAAGTGTCTATTATGTTTTCACAGGTTAAATGTAAGCTCGAAGTGTTTTGAGAGAAAGCACAAACCTTTAAAACCTCATGATTTTTGGCGTTTACAAATGGATGGTTAATGGGGCCGTCCCGGATTTTTTTTAATATATTTTTTTTAAGTGTACATTAAATTGTAGCGTCTACGTATTTTCTTTTTTTTATATTATTAGTAAATATGCCAAGAAAAAATATCAAAGTTTGAATTTTGAATTTACCGTATTTATGACGTGATAATGGTAAATTGACAGAGAAACTTGCCAAAAGTATGATATGGAGAGAGATAGAAATAACACATTTGTTTGATAAACTATTGTGTTGTTATTATTTTGTTGTGTGCTTAGAGTTTTCAGTTTGAGTGTATTTTTTAACATTATCACGTTTGGAATCGTGGTTTATTTTTATTTGAATCTTATTTGATATCAATTAATCATGAAATGTTTTGTACCTCGTTGCAAGAATAATTTTAAATTCAATCCGGAAAAGCGTCTTTATTGTCTGTATTACGATATCGGCTTTAAGAATATGTTCACTGACTTTTATTTCAGACGCGAATGTTTTTATTGGCGCATTTCCTAGTCCTTTTACCAAAACACAAGTATTATCAAATTTTGGCGCTCCCATCTGCACCTAACTGCTGGCTTTTAACAAGTTTAGATTACTTCCGCTGTCAATGAATCCTTGTATAGAATGACCATTTATAGTCAAGAATATATTATCACGAAGAGGACTGTCATCTCCCTGAACGAAGCATGTTCGCCAATTTTCTTCATTTCATGTAGATGCTGTACTTGTTTGCAATGTGACCAAAATTATTTCAATATCTTTTATGGTTAAGAAATATTTAGTAAAAGTCACATCGGTTTTCTTTCTACGTGTTGACAGGATTATATGCAATATAATACTAACGGCTTTTCCAAATTATTGCTTTACTTATACGTTTTTACATTTCGTATTTTAGTACACAAAAACTACATATTAGAGACTGAAAGTTCTATTACATTTGATTGGCCAACATAATTATATTTTATATGCACGCCTTATCGTCAAAACGCTTTTTTTTCTAATAATTGTCACTGTCAACACACCTGCCATTCCCTACATATAACAATGCTTGCACATTACTACGTTTATCGTTGATGTATTCTTACAAGTTTAAGCCACTAAAAAGAAGTACCATTATCACGTCACTAAACGCGCGATGTACAAATAATCATTTTCTTTTTTGTGCGATTCCAGTAACACTAAAATTATAATTTTTGCTATTACCTACATCAGATCATAGTAATCTTTCATAATAAAATATTTATTAACACATTTCAAAAAACGGGATGGCCCCATTATGAAATATTTATAAATACTTAAATGTAATTTGACTTAATTTCGAAATAACGCAGTCGTGAAGTATTCATACTGTAGTTTTACATAAGATATGTGTCTACACATATTCAAAATAGCGAAAATTAATAGTTTTGACAATAAATTCTTTTGAAACTAAAAACTATTGAATCTGTTAAAAAGCATACTGTCTCCAATAACTGATAAATTTAATCAAAAACTTTGTAGTCACTTAATTCCGTATGGAAGATTAGTACGGAAAAATGATTTAATATATAATTTAATTTCGGACTTTTCTAGCAACACCCTTATCTTGACAACAATATCAAATATAACTGGTCAAACCGAAAGAAATGGATTCGGATAAAAACTTAGATGCACTTAAAGCAATTAGTATGAAGCACTATTGACATAAATGTGGGCAAATTCCAAAGTTTTAATAGGGGATCTCAGTAACTATAAGAGGTATCAAAAAACGGACCACGCATCCTCGACCTGTTTTTTCGAGAAAAGGATGATGGTGAAAACCAAATTTGGCTATCGGCATTCGGTTTCGAGTTATCCCTGAAAATTCGATTTTTCTCATTTTCGTTTTTGACAAAAATGACTTTTACGTTCTTGAGGCACTTTTTTATTAGAATGCAGTGGCGTTAGAGATTTTTTGAAAAAAATTTCGAAGTTGAGGTAGGACATGATGTAGGAGTTGTATTTTTTATATGGAAAATATAGTTGGCTATGATATCGTTAAAATAAGGATTTTTTTGCCATTTCAATGATATACAGGATAACAACCTGAACTACGAAAGCCTATTAATAGGAGAAGGTAGTGGGAGGTAAAATTAAATGTATCCATTTTAGTAATGTCAACTGTTTGTATGACAGGAATGTCAGTGGTTATATCAAATACTATGGCAAATTATAAAACCACTTTATAATTTTCACTTTTTTATTAATTGTGTATTCCATTAGGATAGTTTGATGGCTCGGTAAAGTATTTGACATAACCTCTGATATTCCTGTCATATAATAAGTTGACAATAGTAAAATGGATACATTTAATTTTAACCCCCACCACCCTCTCCTATCAATAGGCTTTCGTAGTTCAAGTTGTTAGCCTGTATATCATGTGCGGTCTTTTCGTTCATTTTCATTGTATTATAGCAAAAAAGTAACATTTTCCATTGATTTTCATCATTTCATTGCTTTTCGTTAGTAGGCGTGTGTCATTCAACAAAAATGAATCTGTCAGTAGGTTTATAAATAGTTTGAGTTGATTATTTGATTGTTGCTTCACCTTAAAATTATTCATTTGGGATGGCTTATGACAATTACGAAAAGTATGATATGTTGGAATGCTTTATTCTCAATAATAATAATACTGAAGCTGCATGTGAAACATATTCTAATCGTTACCCGGAAAGAAGGCAACCTAATAAATCTATTTTTGTGACTGACACATAATCTCATTAATTTTGGAACATTCAACAAATCAAAATCGAAGAATTATAATAAGGAAGATACTGAGGAAATTAAGGTCAATGTTATTGGATTAGCAGTGGCAAATCCTTCAATCTCAAGCCGTCAAATTGAAGAGGAATTGGGTACAACAGAAGCTCCTATTGATTGATCCTGAACGACGCTTAGAATTCTGCAATTGGCATCTTCAACAATCTCAGCAGGATCCATCATTTTTTAGAAAAATTATTTGGATGAAGTCTACATTAGCAGTGCCGCAATTTTTAACCGACACAACGAACATTGGTGGTCTGATGTTAACCCCTACCGTGCCGTCGATGCTCAAAATCAGGGACGATTCGGCTTCAGTGTTTGGTGTGCCCTATTTGACAATCGTATTCTGGCATACACCGAATTTATCAAAAAAATTAAATGATCAATGGTCAACAAATGGGTAACGATTAGGATATGTTTCACATGTAGCTTCAGTATTATTATTATTATTATTGAAAATAAAGCATTCCAACATATCATCCTTTTCGTAATTTTCATAAGCCATCGCAAATTTATAATTTTAAGTTGAAGCAACAATCTAATAATCAACTTAAACTATTGTTCCAACAGCATGTTCCATATAAAAAAAATAGAACTTTATGTCCTACCTCGAATTTCGAAAAATTTTTCAAAAAATCTTTAACGCCACTGCATTCCAATCAAAAAAGTGCCTGGAGAACGTAAAAGTGATTTTTGTGAATTTTCATAAATAGCCGAGATATCGTGATAAAACGGAAATGGGAAAAATCGAATTTTCACGGATAACTTGAAACCGAAAGCCGATAGCCAAATTTGGTTTTCATCATGATCCTTTTCGTCAAAAAACAGATCTAGAATGCGTGGTTCGTTTTTTTATACCTCTTATAGTTACAGAGATCTCCTATTGAAACATCGACAATTGCCCATCCTGTACGTATTTAGTGGGCCGTATCTGTTTTTATCTACAACTACTACTGACTACAAGTTTTAAATTATAGGTAGAATATTTGTCTGTTGCAAATGTACTACGCAATAAAGTAACTGAATGAAGTAATTAACTGAATAATAAATTTCTATAGTTTCAGCATGAAATAGTGAATACATTCCGACATAATATTCATTCTTTCTATATTCGCAGCGTTAATATGATTTAGATTAAAAAGATAATGGAAAGAAGTTGCTTTTTATAACTTAAACTTTATTTAAACCAAATTCATCAGCCAAATCGTGAATACATACTATCACACGCTAACTTAAACACATTCAGTTTTACGAATGTAAACAGAAGTGATAAACATTATAGATAGTATAGCAATTACAGTGTTGCCGATTTTCGGGCTTGACGACGTTGGTATAATGTACCAGGCTTGACAACGTCGGTAGAAATGCTTCTTTAGATATACAGCTGGCCCTCTGGCAGAATACGCCGGAACTAGAGTTGTGTATAGGTTGATATTCTACCGCGTTGTCGGTCCCGAACAAAAAATTGGGAGGAGTCATTTTTAAGCATAACATTGAAAAATAGACCGAAATACACGAAGAACGTTGTCAGACCCAAAAGTGGGTCTGACAACGTCGTCGCGGGTCTGACAACGATTACTACATATAGCGGTTCGGGCCTGTATAAGCGGTTTAACAAATCTGTACATATATGTATGTATAATTAATATTTATGTCCCAATTATATTTTAAATGGATCACCTTATATATTATATATTTTTTTTAATTCTACATGATATTTTAAGCAACTTTTATTAATATCTTCTTAGACGTATGTGTTGTTGTTTTCGAGAAAATAAATATTTTATGAAAAAACCATCCGTTTGTTGACATAGAGTTACCGGCACCAACACTTGGAAAAATTTAAATGCCAATAACTACATTACAGTGTGGAACAGCCAAATGGAATAAATTCGATAACAAATAAATGAGGGTGTATTGGGAAAAACGCTTGGACACGTCGATTTGTATTTTTAAATGCGCATTTTTTTCAAAAAAAAAAAATTATACAGGGTGTGTCATGTGACAGTGGCCAATACCAACTTTCTTATTTTAAATGGAAACCCCTGCATATTATTTATTTTTTGGGTTCTTCGGAAAATTCTAGACATAATTCATGTACAATGTCCCACACCTAACTTCAACTGTTTCGGAAATATTAAGTGTTTTCAGATTTATTACGAAAATTAACATTAAAAAAAGAAAATTCGCTACATTACACTAAAAATCGATTTCCCGTTTAGCTCTTGATATTGATAAAGTAAGCAAAAACCATTGCTGCGTTCCTTTTTACTGATATGAAATTGAAAAAAATACGAAGACCGTTTTGTTTATTTTCGTAAAAACTCATAGCCTTAGCAACATGTTGTCTGCCTGCATGACAGTAGTGATCAGTGTCAGTGCTATTATTGTGGTTTGAATTTCGTTAACTGTACGTAATAATATCAGAAAAATGGTTCATTTAACAGAAATGCACAAAATAACCATTCTACAAATGATTGGTTATGGAGATAACACACGGACACAAATGGAAATTTCTCGCTTATTTCACGAAAAATTTCCAAATTCGCCGCCTGTACCTATCCCAAGGAACAATTAGCAAAATAGAAAAACAGTTTTGCGAGCTTGGTCATGTAAGACATATTAAAAAAGTAGCTGCCAATGCAGTAAGTGATGATACGAAATTGGATATTATGCTTGAGTTTCAAGAAAACCCACATAATTCTGGTCGAAAAACAGCCCCACTGTTCAACATTAGCCACACATCAATTTTTCGAGTATTAAAGGAAAGTAAAATGCATCCCTATAAAATGATGCCGACTCAGGAGCTCATGGAAGACGATTTCGATAGGAGAACGTATTTTTGTGAACAGATGATGGCAATGTTAGATAACAATGTGATCCAATTAGAAGATATTTTATTTTCTGGTGAGAGCACATTTACAATTCACGACCATGTTAATCGTCAAAATTGCCGCTATTGGTCTTATGAGAATCCTCACTGGATGAGAGAGGAACATACGCAATATCCTGAAAAAGTTAATGTTTGGGCAGGAATTGTTGGAAATCACATCGTTCATTGATGCTAACTTGAATGGAGATAAATATTTAGAACAGCTCCAAAATAATGTCGTGCCAACTTTCGCAAACTTATATCCTAATCCAGCAAACCCACAAGTTCCTGCCAATACAGTATGGTTTCAGCAAGATGGAGCATCGCCCCATTTCCAAATCAATGTCCGGCAGTACCTGAACCAAATTCTTCCAAATCGGTGGATAGGAAGGCGCGGATCGATAGAATGGCCAGCACGATCTCCTGATCTGACGCCATTAGACTACTTTTTGTGGGGATATGTCAAAAGTCTTGTATACAAAACTAAACCCCTCAACTTAGATGACTTAAAAAGACGAATCACGCTCGCGATTAGATCAGTCACGCCTGAGACGTTGAGTAATGTTAGAAGACATTTCTATACCAGATTAGCATGTTGCCAAGACGTTCGCGGCGAGCATTTTCAACATTTACTACATTGACATTAATGTTTTTTGGTTTTCTTTTTTTACATTATTAAGAAATAATCATTATTACTTATTAGGTTTTTAGTGTAATGTAGCGAATTTGTGAAATAAAATAATTTTCTTTTTTTAATGTTAATTTTCGTAATAAATCTGAAAACACTTAATATTTCCGAAACAGTTGAAGATAGGTATGGGATATTGTACATGAATTATGTCTAGAATTTTCCGAAGAACCCAAAAAATAAATAATATGGGTTTCCATTTAAAATAAGAAAGTTGGTATTGGCCACTGTCACATGACACACTCTGTATAATTTTTTTTTTTGAAAAAAATGCGCATTTAAAAATATGTACAAATCGACGTGTCCAAGCGTTTTTCCCAATACACCCTCATTTATTTGTTATCGAATTTATTCCATTTGACTGTTCCACGTTGTATATCTGATAAACAGGGTTGAATGTAAAATTAAATTCTCTTTCTTTTGATATAAGAATGTACCCATTTATCTTCAATGGGTCTAAGTGAGCCATTAGTGCCAACATTTCAGATCATTCCTAGCTATAGTTTTCCCCCAATAGATCGTTGCAATTCCCGGTGAACCGCCCTGTATAGTATCTTGTATTTTGCGTTGGTAAATAAGGCGTTTTTGCTCGTCGAAAACTTATCCGTTCCGACACGGGGAAGGGGGAAAGTAGGATGAAGGGCTGTTTTTACAGTGTGTCAATAAAGTTAGGAACACCCTAAATATCAGCTTTAAAACATCTCTCTAGCAAAATCGCTCAGACACGTTATTTTTTTATTTTTGAAGGCGTATTTTCTTAGATTAAATTGAAATATACAGGGTTATCAAAAAAGATGATATGACGTTATCATGTGCTTTTTTTAAATGGAATACCCTGTATATTTTTAAGAAAATCAAAAGAGCTTCTCATGAAGATTTCAACGATCTTATAAGTTGTTGGGGATATCTTAAATATTTACTTGTAGAAATTGAAAAAACACTTTGTCATGACAGAATTGTCAGTATGGTAGGTGACGTCTTATCTAATTAGACAGTGACTAACCACCGTTAGTTTGTTTGGCATTGCTTGTTTTATAATTGCCATTCCTTTTGATAAAAATGGGTCTAATAAGTGAGAGAGAACGGATTGAGATTCTTATGATGATTGGTTATGGTGACCGAAGAAGGAGTACAGTGGAAGTTTGCGAACTATTTAATGCAGCGCATCCTAATCGGCAACCAATAATTCGCTCAACTGTAAGTAAAATACTTCTAAAGTATGAGGAGTACGGAAATGTTAGGGATCTACCTAAAACTGGGCGACCAAAAGTGGATGAGGAAACTAAATTAAATGTGCAAGATAATCCGAATTGTGCTACTCGTCAAGCAGGTTTAAACTTTAATTGCAGCCATGAGACTGTTAGAAAAATATTTGGCATAAGCAGAAATATCATCCTTATAAAGTGCACGAATTGTCGGAAGATGATTTTGATCGTCGTTTGGAGTTTTCAGAAAACTTGCAAGTACTTTGTGAACGTGATGAAATGTATGCTTATTCTCAGATGAGGCAACTTTTTCTTTAAACGGAACAGTTAACCGACAAACTTGTAGATATTGGGCAGAACATAATCCTCACTGGATGCAGGAAGCTCGAAGTCAACACCCTCAGAAGGTGAATGTCTGATGGGCTGAAATACTAATAAAATAGGATTTTAGGACCTTAGTTTAATTAGCGGTTAGCCTTGTTTGACAATTCAAATCGTCAAATGTTAAGGTGACCCTCTCTCTCCTGCGTTTTTATCTTAATTTATTATTAATTTAAATTGATGTAAAATAGAAAAAAAATCGTCTTATATAAGATACCAAAATTTAAAATCAGTTTTTATCTCGTTTTTCTATAGCATCTTCACATTGAATCTTGACAGGATAAAAATAATACCGGACGAATCTGAAATCCATTTCGGTTAAATTAAAAATAAAAATTAAACTTGAGATTTATCCACTTATATAAACGCGATATTAACTCGTCCAGGTTTTTTTTCTTTTTAACTAACTCATCAATAAATAAACTCACAAACTGAGAGCTCGAACACCACAAACACCATATCAGCTCGTCCAGTCGAAACCCACCGATCATACCTGACGGAATCGATACCACGACACCATAACGGTCCTCAAATTGTGGTTACATAAAAATTGAACGAGGGATTTATCATGATGCCTTAGTTTAAATTCTTTTTCGGTTACTTCGCGAAGAATAAACGAGATGATTCGTTTGTGAATCGCTTCAATACTTCCTCGTTGAATTGGATTCGAAAAAAAATAACATTTTGATGTGGTATTGTGGGATAAACGCGCTAAATTTGTGCCGTTAACACATCAGTCAAAATGTACCATTTCTATCTTAAAATGGGGAAGGGGGAGGAAGAGGGACAACATTTTCGAAAACTTGTTTTCAAATTGTTATTCCAATTTTAAACTGCTTTCGTTAAATTCGGAGGAAGGTCAAATTTTGGTGAGATAAGGGTGGTACCCTGTACTATAAACTAATCATAAATTCGAGGACTACGTACGAGAATGCGTTAGGAGATAACTAGATTAGGAGGGGGAAAAATTAAAAAAAAAAAATAGTTTCAGTCCGGATTCACTCAAGTTTTGCAAATTGAGACACAGAGACCAGAATTTTTCCTTATAAGAATAATCTTAACTGCCATCGTGGATATTTCGCCAAATTTTTTAAACTCCTTGCCGATTCTGTAACCTATAAAGAAATTACTAAACATGCTGTAAGTTTGATAGAAAAACTCATCGACAAATTGGCTCAGGATGGCCACGTAGATGGTTTAATTTGTAAAAAAAAGGGGGAAACGTATACAGGGAAACCCCCTAAATATAATGATCTAGTCTGAATATATAAAGAGCACCGTTTTTCTTATTTATTTCCTGTATGAATACAATTTTTTTGGGGGGACTTGTTACAATGCCTCAGCGGACATACTTTTCCTCCTGCTTCACGAGCCAATATCCGACATGATTTCTTCGTAATCTCCTTCAATACCATATCAGTACATGCGTATTAAATCTGTGCTACTGCCATTAAACTAGTTAAAAAACACCAATTTTTAGTTCTATGTAGGGAAAACAGAATTTTCAAAGACTTTTTAAAATCGTATAATTCCAATTTAAAATTTCAGTTTAGTTGATTAAGTTTCCTCTCATTTATTTTCGGCAAAATTCTATAGACCATTCATCTATACTAGGTGATCAAATTTGTTACCTGTTTTAATAGTTTCAGAACTTAATCGTTTCCCCTATTTACAAGCTAGTTCTACAATAAAAGAAAAAACCTTGTCTCTAGCCTAGAACACTAAATGATCGCATCCATTAAAATTATCAACCATATCGGTGGAGATAGAATTATCAACGATTGAATCTGTTTATTTCTAGACGCATCAATTAATTCATTTTTAATCGTATCGATACGAGATCGTCCAAAATTTTCATTTAGTTCTTTCTTGGCAGATCAACCTGAACAGTTTTAAATTGATCTCCACGAGATGATCTATCATATTCATTAAACTCAACGGTGCATTTATAATATGATTGAACGAAGAATTTTGGTTCGACAAGCACTAATTTTAACATTAATATTTCAATCATCTTGTAAGAAGCATTTAATATGGCCAAATTTAAAAGAGACAATCTTTAACATCGTAGATACATATTATCGAGTCGATATGATCATAAAAGAGACATCATTAGCGCATCTTTCCTATCCATCAGCGACTGTGCGTCTGTAGCACATTCCAGGGTCCCCCTTAACACCCGGAGTTGTTTCGCCTCTCTAACATAAGAAGATATATCCCGTTAGTCTCTCTCTGCTCCCGTATTACACAGATATCGAAATGTAGGTCAACGCTTTGGATATAGGCAGGCATCTAGCTATCGGGCATAGTGTGCGCTGTTGGTACCCGAATACGCGACTGACGTCACGGCGGTGACGTAGCGCCGCTATTGCAAAAGATTTGCGTACGAATCAATAACATAAAGTTCTCTTAAGTCGGATCGGAAAACGCATATTACGATTTATTCGGTTATAATCTGGTTTGAAGGTTTTGTTAGACGATGTTATTATAGGTTGTACCTCTAATCCAGTTTTTTTAAAACAAAAAGGAAAGAAGAGAAAAAAAAACCATCTCCGATGTGTCATCTGTGATGTAAAAATATACATGCAATCGTGTATAGACAGATGTTCGAATGTGGGACACGTTTTTGTCACTATTTAATTGCTGCTTTTTACAGTTCGAAGTTGCATCAGATATTACATCAGGATCGGGAACTCTATATTTAATGTGTCGTTTCAAATTAAACATATTTCGATCAATATCTAATCGTATATTTTATTTTAATTTACGTTTATAGTTTTTAATTCGCATCGACATAAATAAGAATGAGAGTTTGTATAATTGGACACAATCTTAACTGCTTTCTACTATTTGATAGCTATCAAGACCTCTTGTGACTGTTGCAACACTGTCAAATCTGAAAAAAGGAAAGATACTGTCCCTTATAAATTTAACAAGTGTCAGAAACGATGAGAAATGATCGTTTAATAGAATTGGACGGCTCTAAAAAAATACGTTGATAATAGATGTATTTTTTTTTATTATTTGACAGCTGTCAGATATTTTTTGACAGTTATTACATTAAATATTATTAAGGAAGAACCCGTGTGTTAATCTCTCTCAAATATTAAACAATATAAATAATAAAAAAGGAAACTGTTTTTGTGATTTTGAAAAACTGCTGTCAGGAACGTGGTCAGGAACGATAAAAAAAATTTGACAAATGTCAAGGTATTGCGTCACCCTTAATACGCTTAACATTTTTACGATCTGTATCATTCTATATCGTGTCATGTGACACCTTCACCTTCAGGTCTAATTTGTAATTTCATAATTGAAAGAAACAATTACAAAAGGAGCGCTTTTAATCGGGCAGCTGTAAAAACTACTGCCGAAAGCAGTGGGGCTGAGGCTTCCTTTAGAAATGTCCTTTAGTGTCAATGTCATTATTATATGAGATATAAAATTGTGTAAAAAGTCTTGTATTTCCTTTTATATTAACAAGAATATCAAAAATATTTAGACTTTTAAACTTCTTGTAATTTAATGGGATCCGATTATAAGGCTGTCAATTTTGACAGGTAACTTGGAAGACAAATCACTTCCGTTTGTACTATGTTTTTGCTTTTGACTGTATATTGAAAGTTTATACCTAACTGTCAAATTAGAAAAATGACTAACAACAATCAAAATTGTACAATTTTAGAACTGTCTTTTGTAACTATTTTTATAATGCAACAACTGTCAGAAGCGATAAATACAATTGGACAGTTGTAAAAAATTGTTTGCTCATTACAGCTATTAAAATACTACAGTTTTGAAGCTGTCAAGTGCATCTTATTAAATACAAGTGTTATTATTTATAATTTGTAATCGTATACGGATACAATAGTCAGAATTATATGATCTTGCAGCTGTTAAATGTATTTTGCCCACTTCTAATTGTCAAATTTAAAAAATATTTTTTTGTTTATAATTTAACAATGCTAAGTATCAGAAACGATTAAAAAAATGACTGCTTTTATAGATAGAGAGGTGTGAAAACAATGTGATAGTTTAACTTTCAAATTGGGTTACTATTTGACAGCTGTCAAGATATTTGACGACCCTTTTACAACACTCAACTTTATTTTTCTAATTTGTATAATTTTGTACCTATCAAATATGTATTTTGTCAAATCTAAAAAAGGATGCTGCTTTTTTATAATTTAAACAAACGTCAGAAACAGCTGTAGAAAACTATTACTGTCAATGTCATTATTAGATGAGATATAAAATTATTAAAAGGTACTGTACTTGCTTAAACGTGAACAAGAATGCTAATTCAAAAACATCTCTTAAGGATTATAAACAATTTCCGGTATTATGTTTGACAATTAACTTCGAGGCCGCATTTATACAGAATCATTTTGATGACGTCTATGACTGAAAACTGTTTTCGTTTTTATTTTCGACTGTACAGTTGACAGTTTAACTGTCAAATTATTTTCACTACATGACAGATCTGAAGACATCTTTTGAGCGTTACAATACTCAATATTTATTATAATTTGTATATCTCTCTCTCTCTCTCCTCTCTATATATGTATATTGTATATTTCTTTACTATTTGACAGCTGTCAGACGTTTTTTTTTGACTGTTATGACTCACAACATTATTAAAATGTTTGTTTTTGCAATTTGTACCGTTCGATGGTTGTCAACAATAGCTTTATCATTACAATCGTCAGAGTTGTATAGTTTTGCACCTGTCAAAAGTGCATTTTATCAGATAAAATTGTAGTGTTTTTATAATTTAAAAGATATCAGAAATAGATTTGACAGTTGTCAAACAATTTTAGCCGTTATGGCACTATCGATGAATTGAGGAAAGAACTATTTTTTTTTACGATCTGAGAACTGTCAGATATTTTTTGCGATTATTTTATTTATGCAGTTACAATTATCAATATTATACTTCTATTCTGCAGCTGTCAAGTGTATTTCGCCCACTTCTAATTGTCAAATCTGAAAAGATTATTTGACAGCTGTCAGATAGGTTTTGACCATTTATTACAATACACAATATTATTAAAAAGACGCTTCTTTTTTACTTTATATCTTCTGTCAACCGTCAGTATACTTTGACGGCTACAACTATTAGAATTATACAATTTTGAAGCTGGCAAATGTATTTTGTCAAATCCGAAGAAGATAGAGTGTTTTTTAAAATAATTTAATAACTGTTAGAAACGATGAAATTAATGAGTTTGTTGACGGTTAAGGTGCAGCTTCGAAGAATGTAACCGTTTTTTTATTATTAGGCAGCTGTCAAATATGTCGATCGATTGACAGCTGTCAAAAACTTTAGGATGACGTAGTGGTTTTCTTCCGTAAAAGTATGTTTGATAGGTTGATGTTTTTGTTCCAGTATGCAATTTCGTCGTGCATGATCGCTGCTTGAAGACAGTCGTTTCACCATGTACGAGCACAGCACCCAGTTTGATAAAGGTAAAAGGGACTTATTAACGATTTAATTTTGAAATTGAAGTTGAATAAGTAGAATTGAAGAACTGAAGTTTAGTAATTTATGTATGATTAACGTTTCCAGAATCCGGTGGCGCACTGTTGGTCGGAAACGGTACACCACAAGCGCAAATTTTGCACCGTTTGCAGGAAAAGATTGGACGACAGCGAAGCAATACACTGTGAAAGTAAGTGACAATTTCTCAACGAATACCTGATGATTACTATGACTCGGACAGTACGCACATGTTAACGTTTTAATTCATAGCACCTGCTGAGTGCTGTAACTAAAACATCGATACACACAAGACACTCATTTACGATCCATCACTACTCTTGATGGATCTTTGTGCGTCAATCTTTGGTAGTGCTGTCCATAGCCATGACCCTTAAAACGGTGACCCTCAGGAAGGATGATTTAATAACTGTTTGTTTTTAAATTGAACAGCTGTTGATAGTAAAACTGTTGTTTTTTAATATTATTTGACAGCTGTCAAACAATCTTTTGGCTGTTATGACGCTGTCAAATTAAGAGGAGAAAAAATGATTTGATAGCAACGACACTCAACATTATTTAAAGGCAAATTGTAAAGGAATACGTTGACAGTTA
Organism: Holotrichia oblita; assembly: GCA_023690525.1. Lineage (NCBI taxonomy): Eukaryota > Metazoa > Arthropoda > Insecta > Coleoptera > Scarabaeidae > Holotrichia > Holotrichia oblita. The sequence continues at coordinate 2,029,660 of CM043021.1, forward strand.
CGACTATTACACAATTGCAGCTGTCAAATACAGGGTGATTGGTGAGAATGGCCTATTACTATAGTACTATTATTAAATGTATTATGCAAACGGAACGGAATTTTAAAGCAAAACTTTTCAGCTGGATATAGTTGAACATGAGCTATCACGTGAAAATATTTTTGAATAAATATCACTTCCGGTTAACCGGAAGTGGGCATCAATTTCGATTTTTTTAATTACATGCTATAAAATAAATTGCAAATTCAGCTTCTACGATCAATTCTACACATATTTCATGTATCATACCCTATGCCTAAATACCATACCTTCCGAGTTATTCGCAATTAAAGAAAAAATTTGACAGATACCGATCTTACTTTATAGGGATATTACGTCACGTAGGAGTAACGGAGACGAATTAAATTTTGCATACGCACAGCTGATATTGTGTAGTTACAAAATATTTGAAGTTCTTGACGTAATATTCCTATAAAGTAAGATCGGTATCTGTCAAATTTTTTCTTTAATTGCGAATAACTCAGAAGGAATGGTATTTAGCTATAGGGTGTGATACATGAAATATGTGTAGAATTTATCGTAGAAGCTGAATCTCTAATTTATTTTATAGCATGCTATTTAAAAAATCGAAGTTGATGCCCACTTCCGGTTAACCGGAAGTGATATTTACACAAAAACATTTTCACGTGATAGTTCATGTTCAACCATATCTAATTCCAAAATTTTGTTTTATAATTCCCTTCCGTTTGTATAATACTTTTAATAGGTCATTCTCACCAATCACCCTGTATATTTGCTCAATATTTAACAGGTACGATACTCAATATTATTTGACAGGTACGGTTCTTATAATTTTATATTGTTGGCAAGTGTCAGAAGTATTTTGACAGTCCCAGCTGTCAGATTTATACAATTTTGTCCAGAATTTAACAAAAAAAAAAAAAGAAGCAAATTCGATTAATTCCCCTTTTATTTCGACAGTATGTGAGTACTACGTTCACATAGAATGTCAAGATTTTGCTGTACCCGATTGCAAGGAGAACGCCACCTATCTTCCCGGGAAAAGTTTAGGTCTGGTCCATCACGAACACCATTGGCGGGAGGGCAACCTGCCGAGCAATTCGAAATGCGCCCTCTGCAAGAAGACCTGCTGGACGTCGGAATGTTTATCGGGTTACCGCTGCGAATGGTGCGGGATAACGGTAAGGAGGAACGAAACGAAATAGAAATGAAAAGAAAACATCGGATTTAATATAAATAATTTTTTTTTTTTTTTTGTTTGGGGACCCAACAGTGTCACGCTCTATGCCACATAAACATACCGCAGGAATGCACGTTCGGGATTTTGGAACCGATTTACTTGCCCCCGCACGCTGTCAGTATTCCCAGGACCGAGGTACCCATGGAGGCGATCATCGGTGTGCAAGTTCGAAGGAAAGAAACCATGTCCCGTGAGTACCCTTTCTCTCTAGTCTTATTCACTTAGCTTTATCCGTCCATTTTGTTTTTATTATTATTAATATTATATTTAGTAAGTATCTCGAGATATCTGGTTAAATCAGGCCTTATACATATACAGGGTGTTACAAAAAAGTATCTCAATTCGTTAAGGATTTTTCATGTAAATTAATATAATTTCGTCCTTCGTATTGTATCTCCCTCCCTTTTGATACGTCTGAACATTTGACTGTCATCTTCTCCTGTTTCTATCGCTTCCTCTTAAAACAATCCCCTCCCCTCCCTTCTCCGCTTATAACAGTTCCGTTTTGTATACACGCCGGTTTTGACGTTTCAAAACCGTTATAATATCGCGTTGGTAACACCTCCTTTCGTTATCTACCATCCAGAGATGCCTACACAACACTATACACTACACACGACGGAAATATCGACTGCGCTCTTCCGTTTTAAAGCCGACACGCCATAGAGTTATATAGCGCGGCGCTAGAAAGTTGGTTTTCCCTTTCCCCCTCATCGGAATACGCCCGCCGATCCGTCCGATTGTTTCGGACGCCGAACAATCGCCGGTGCGGCGGTATAGTACCGGCTCTCCGGCTTCCTATCTCCCGCGATGCATCTATATTGGTGAGCGAGCGTCGAGGCGGCGGCGTCGTTGTCTCGCTTCCGCGTGTGTTGCGATTGTTTCGCGCTCGGGAACACTCCTACGCGATCCCCCCAGCTTTCCCGCCTGCCGTTTACTTGTTCGAGGTGGAGGTTGGATTCTCTCTATCCTGTGTCACTGCAATTATTGCTTTTTAAATATACAGGGTGTAAGTGAATTAAATTAAGGAGATGTCCCTTTTCTGTTAAGATACGACCTCTTTAGAAGAAGGGATGTGGTGGAGGGGAGGACGGGGATTCTCTTTCTCCTTTTGCCTTTTCTGCTCTCTTTTCAAGTATTTTTTTCTATAGGGCATCACTCCTCTTTTTCCAGACAGTTTACTACCCTTCCAAGATGTCTGGAGAAACAAGAGATATCTTCTCCATGACTACTCAAAGTCTCTTTATTATTGGTGGAAAGCTAGTTTCAAAGTTTTACTAGTTTTGTTTTTGTTTCTAACTTTTGTTTCTATTGTTGTGAATTGTGTCTCTGGTCAGGCATTACAACTTACGTCACCAACATGATGCATCTTGAAGATTAGAATTTCAACCTTCTTCTTATGAGTTTCTTTTTCTTCATTTAATTTCTCAGATTTGGGTCTTCTATTCTTGTCTTTCTTCTTTTTTGTAAAAAGATGAAGTCGAAACTTGACTTTGTTCGATCTCTTCGCTCTTTAAAATCTTTTGAAGTCTCTTCTTTAGTGGAGATTTAGTTTTTTTCCTATAAATTTCTACTGTGGGGGTTATTTAGTTGTATTTGGTCAGGAGCTGATTCAGCTATTATTTCGATGAAATTCAGAACGAACAAGTCCTATTGTCTCCAGGTCTCATTACAACCCTGTCTAGTGGCTGCAGCTTGTTAATGGTATACATGGTGATAAAGAAGCTGGTATCCTGGCGTAGAAGCTCGTCATATTTATAAAAAATAAATCAAGTTGTCTTGGACAAACCCATTACCCTTGGAGCATGCCACCCCAACTTGATTCACCGAGATGATGCGTTCTGTTTTATCTTCCGTTGACGTCAGATTCAATTTTTTCCTGTTCTTCATTTGATTCCTCACATTTGCGTCTTCTATTATAGAATTTCGCTTTCTCTTTTTGTTTCACATTTTCTTTTTTCTCTCTCTATTCTGTTTTTTTTCCTTGTAAAAGGATGAAGTCGAAACTTCGATCTCTTCGCTCTTTAAAATCTTCTAGAAATCTCTGCTTTGCTGGAGATTTAGTCTCAAGACGTCCTGTACTTTTTCCCTATGAAATCCTACGGTTTGTTCTGATGATGTCGTTGATTCAGGATTATTGAGTTGTATTTGGAAAGGAGCTGATTCAGCTGTTAAACCGATGAAATCCTGAACGAACAAATTCCATTCTACAGATAGTCTTGAGTGTAATGTTTACCAACCTAACAATATCTTTCAAAGATACATTTTCATTTTAAACCAACTTGATAGGTCGCATTACAACCCTTGTCTGGTGATTGCAGCTTGTTGGTGGTATAGGGTGATAAGGACATTCTTCTTCTTGGCAAACAATACAACTTGTAAGTCTTTGTGAGAACTGTGTCCATCTAGAATTAGAAGCACAGGATCGTTCTTGGTAAGGGACCAACCATTCAAAAAAAAATTAAATCATTGGAATGCTAGTGAATTCTGGTCATCCCAAAGAAAGTTTCCTAGAAGTCCTCGAAGTTTTTCTTTTCAAATTCCCCAATAAATGTTTGCTCAAACGAAAAGGAACTTTTTGGGTACATAGAAATGAGCAGCTGCTTCCCTGCTGGACATTTCTTGTTCCATTGTTTTCTATAATGCAAATTTTATTTTATTCTCTCCTCCTACTCTTCCCCATATTTAAAACAAACAGCTATTACGAAACACATCGGTTTGGGTGATCTCTCACATGATACTGCTATGCATTGTTTGAAAAAGTGTTCAAAAGAAAATGTGACAGTTGTCAAGAATCTGGAGAAACGCTGATGCCTGATAGCAAAGAAACGAACCGATCCAAGCTTATGCGAAGCTGAAAAATTGAATTTAGAATGTCTATCAACTGGTTGAAGGAAACGCCTCCACATGGACGTCCTTAGCTGGTTTTGGAAGTACCTTATGTGGTGTTGAGTTAGTTTAGGGCTGGTTTTGATCTGGTTTTGGAAATAGGTAAGCTATTTTCAAGATCACTAGGTAAGCTGCTTTTAAAGCCAGATGAACTGTGTCCAAAATCAGCTAGGTAGTTATGGTAGTTGACTCCACGTAGAGGATTTGTTTTAGAGGGGGTGCTTTTTAATTTTTCTTTTGTGGGCCATCTGTTTTGCGTTGTAGAATAACAGATTTTTAACAATTGTGTGAAAAAAAAGACATTTTTTAAGAATCCAGAGAGACACTGATGATTGTCAGCAAGAGATTGGTTCCAGGTTTATTGAGTTGTGTCTGGTTAGGCACTACATCTTATGTTGACGTCAGATTCAAATTTCAACCTTTTTCTTGTTCTTCATTTGATTCCTCACATTTGGGTCTTCTATTATAGAGTTTTCTTTTCTCTTTTTGTCTCATATTTTCTTTTTTTTTTGCTATTAAATTTTCTGCTCTCTTTCTCTTTCTATTCTCGTTTTTTTTTTTTTTCTTGTAAAAGGATGAAGTCGAAACTTGACTTCGTTCCATCTCTTCCCTCTTTAAAATCTTCTTGAAGTTTCTAGTAGTTTGAGATTTAGTCTCAAGACGTCTTGTCATTTTTCCTGTAAATTTCTACTGTGGATTCTGATGATGCTGATGGTCCACGGTTATCGAATTACGTTTGTTCAAGCAACTGATGAAAATCAATTTGAAAGGTTTCATTACAACCCTATCTAGCGATTGCAGGTCTTCGATGGTAACTTCTAAGTCTTTGTGAGAATTGTGTTTATCTAGAATTAGAAGCACAGGATCTTCCTTTGTAAGGGACCAACCATTTCAAAAAAAAACAAAAGCTCAAAATTTTATATGAACGAAAACGGATATCGTTCAAGAAGCTTCTCATATTTACAAAAAAAATCAGTATTTTGTTTAAACCGGTTATCTTTGGCGCATGCCGGTGGATTTAGGTCATCCTAAAGAAAATTTGCTCTGTTAAGGCTAACCTCAAAAATTCTTTTTTTATTTAGTGGCATCAAATGATTGTCTAAATCTATCAAATAGCCTTAGAAGAATAAGAAGAAGAAAACAAGATATATAAGAGATTACCTTCCATAAATGAAGAAGCTAAACTAGTCTCAGATCATCGTCAAGAATCTAGACGGATTCTGATGAGTGGCCAGCAAAGAGGTTGGCAGTAGTTTGAGCAAGTTTGATGTATTTTAAGGAAGCTTTGCTAAATTATGAATCGATCCAAGCTTATGGAGATCAAGGTAGTAAGTGAGTGATGCTTGAACAATCTGAAACAAGCTCAGCAACTGGATTTGTACAATGTCAAACTAACAGATGCATCATGTACGTTGGATATTTCAATTTGTTTTAGAGGGGGTCTCGTTTAATTTTTCTTTTGTGGGCCATCTGTTTTGTGTTGTAGAACAACAGATTTTTAATAATTGCATGAAAAAAGACAGTTTTCAAGAATCTAGAAAGACACTGATGACTGTCAGCAAGAGGTTGGTTCTGATGATGTCAATTGTCCAGGTTTATTGAGTTGTGTCTGGTCAGGCGCTACAACTTGTTTCATCCAGATGATGCGTTCTTTTTTATCTTCTGTTGACGTCAGATTCAGATTTCAACCTTTTTTTTGTGTTCTTCATTCGATTCTTCACGTTTAGGTCTTCTATTATAGAGTTTTCTTTTCTCTTTTTGTCTCATTTTTTCTGCTCTCTTTCTCTCTCTATTCTCGTTTTTTTTTTCTTGTAAAAGGATGAAGTATTCATCGCTTCCCTTTTCAAAATCTTCTTGAGGTTTCTTTTTTACTGGAGATTCAGTCCCAAGAGGTCTTTTTTTTATTCTATAAATTTCCACTGTGAATGATGTTGATGATTCAGGATTATTGAATTTTGTATCTGGTCAGGAGCTGATTCAGGTGTTAAACCCATGAAATTAAACCCCAGAACGAACAAGCGCTATTGTCCCCAGGTTTCATTACAAGCCTGTCTAGTGCGATTTCAAGAACTGTGGGCTCGTAATATAGAGATAAAACACCGGTATTACCAACACCACAACTTTTTATTGATTACTCGGCATTCAGTTGGTGATGAGAGTCCATGCGTTTTCGAAACACGTGTCCCGAGTAATCAATCAAAAGTTGTGGTGTTAGTGATGTCGATGTTTTATCTGTATATAGTTAGATAGTCGTTAAGAATCTAGATCGACACTGATGACTGGCCAGCAAAGAGGTTGGCAGCGATTTGAGCAATTTGAAATATTTTGAACCGCCCCAAGCTTATGGAGATCAAAGTATAGTTAGTGGAACAATCACAAACAAGCTGAAAAATTAGATTTAGATTATGTCAAATCCTGATCCAGAAATAGTGGATTTGTACTCCCATTTTTATAAGGACTTTTAATACACAAGAACCATCTTAACCAGCATCGACAAGATAGCAAATATAAAATGGGATATAGAATCTGTCATTATTTTTCAACATAATTCGTTAGTTGAACACCCTGTATTTATAATTTCTCTTAAGAACATCCAACCAATTTAACTTGATAATTGAATTGATCGCACATATTGCACCACTAACAGACGTTTAACAATAATCGCTGTGAACGCATTCTAATCCCGTCATAATGATAAAAAAATATATATCAAGGCCTGCGATTTTAATGTTATAATTTTTTTTTTTCGATTTTATTCTATGAGTTATTATATTATTAATTAATTTTTATATAATTTTATTTTAATTTTTTTATTTTTAAGATAACAATGGAATGCTTTTGCAGTCATGATGAGTGACGTTTGCGTGAAAAATGGTGGCACAGCCTACACGACCATTGTCAAGGGCTTAAAGTTTGTCATGCCGAAAACATGCCAGGGCAATTGTACCCCTTCGTACCCTTATTTCAGAGGTATAATTTGGTTTATTTTGGTTTTACCCTATTAATTAATATTTCTGTTTTCTTTTTTTACATATCACACGTGATCTGACGTTTTTTTTTACTTCCTATCTTTAACGTTTGATTTTTCTTGATTTATTTAACATATTTTTTTTTAATTTAATTTTATTAACTAACTAATTCGGTTTTTTTTTGCTAGAGATTTGTTTTATTTTTAATTTTTTTTTAATATAATTCTCTTGGGGTAATAAAACAATATTCTGCATAAATACTAACATGAATTTTCGCTTTTGTTTTAAACAAAAAAAAATTATTTTTACCTCCATCTTTTTTTTTAACAAATTTAATACGAAAAAGTGTATGAAAATGATATTTCCATTGTTATCTTACGCATTCTGCCGACTTGTTTAATTTTTCTCTAACTTGAATAAAAAATAAATAAATTTTTACCGATTTTCCAACCTTATTCTCCAAACAATTTATAGCTCGAAGTATCTCGGATGACTTCAGCAGCAGCGATAACAAACGTAACGAGGAATATTCCCAACCTCACGGCTCGTCCAGGGATAGAGAGAAACAGAATAAGGAGAAGGAGGATCGCGACGAAGGTATAAGGTCTTAAACTAAACTGTACGAAACAAAATCTGATTTATTTTTATCCCTCTTGCCCCACCCAAAAAAAAAAAATCGTTTAATAGAGGTTGTAAAAGTCTACGACGGTAACAACTCGTTGAGGAGAGGTATCTTTCAAACGATAGTCGTCCCGAGGCAATCCAATCTAGATCATGTACTGGCGCAAGCCTTGAAAGCCTTCAGGATCACGGCCAATCAGGAATTGTTCCACCTCACCGATCTATATTCCCCCAACGAGGCTAGATTGCAAGATCCGACACCGGTTCTCAATCTGCACCGGATTGAAGGAAAGAGACCAGCGGTGTTCCTCAGGTTCAAGTAAGTGCACCTTTTGTTTTTAGAATTTGCATTTTATTGAACTAAAAATAATTAACAGGGCCGCAATTGTAGGCTGACAATTAATATTGAATATTAAATTTTAGGATTTTAAATCGGCAACTTTCTACTTTGAAACAACAACAAAAAATAGTTCAATTTAATTTTTGTAAGTTTGACAGGCTGTCCCAACTGCTATCATAACAAAATTGTTACTGTTATATTTGACATTTATTACAAACACGTTTTATTTATTATTTTTATCTCTTATGATTGTATTTATACATCAAAATATGACCTGTATTGACATAACCTAATTAAACGTCATATTAGATGTCAAATTTTGACAACTAAACAGATAATGATTGACAATGAAGTTAGGTAATCAATCTAGGCAACCTTACAGTCTTACCAATTTAAATCATAACCAAACATAAGTTATGCTAACTCTATCCTTCAGCAACATAAGCTTTAAAAAATTCAGTCTCATATTTCCCCCTCTTATAATCATGGGATTAACCGGATTGAATCCAAAATATGTTATGTTTCAGAGGGGAAAGGGAAAAACTTATTACGATTAGATTTTTGTGGGTGGGAAGACACAAAACAACCTACTAGGATCAAAAATAGTTAGGTTGGGTTTCTCAATGTGAGGATAGATAAATTAACTTGCAGATAAAATTTTATTCGTAAGATAATTATAATGAAACGTCAATAGTACGTCAGAGTTCGAAAAGAATCTTGAATCACTTCAATCGGGACCTCCCAGGATATCCTAATCATTGTGATAGTTAATTTCAAATTTGTTGAAGCTCTTTTTGATATCCCTGCAAAAAATAATAAAGGTAATAAACCTCAGACGTCAGTTTTTAGTCAATTATACATCACTTTGATCATCTGTTATTGCAGGCGCTTTAAGAGCACGTCAAATCCTCGCAAACTAACTGTTTCAGTCGGGGGGGGGAGGAGGGGGCGCCATAAATGACGTTAATCGGACGAAAAACTAACGTCAAATGCATATTAATCAATAACGTCTTGAGGCTGTCATATTTTCACCTTAGAAAGACGTAAGACTTACGTCAATGCCTGACGTCCCTTTTTGCGATTTTCATGACGTTAATATGACGTAAGATGATTATTTTGTGAATTTGACAGCTCATTTTTGGGGGAAAAAGTTTTTTTAACACAATTTTAGAGATACTCGAAATGATATTTCTGTTAATTTAACTATAAATGAATGATTCTAATAATGAGTTAATTAAGTCCTTTACGAAGTATTTTACTCAAACAGACATTAGTTCAGTGTTAAAAACATTTATATCAATACAAAACTTGCATCGCTGAGTACATTTCGTCACTAGTACGTCAGAATTCGAGGAGAATCTTCAATTACTTCAATCGGGGTCTCCCAGGATATCCTAATCATTGTGAAAATTACTTTCAAATTTGTTGAAGCTCTTTTTGATATCTCTTCACGAAATAATAAACGTAATAAACCTCAGACGTCAGTTTTTAGTCAATTATACATCACCTTGATCATCTATTATTGTAGGCTCTTTAAAAGCACGCCAAATCCTCGCAAATCAACCGTTTCAGTTTTAATTATAACTGACATTAATTAAGCTTAATATGGATTCGATAAATGACGTTAATGGGACGAAAAACTAACGTCAAATGCATATTAATCAATAACGTGACTAGTCGACGTTTTGAGGCTATCATATTTTCACCTGAGAAAGATGTAAGACTTACGTCAATGTCTGACGTCCTTTTTTGCGATTTTCATGACGTTAATATGACGTAATATGATTATTTTGTGAATTTAACAGCTCATTTTTCGGAGAAAAAGTTTTTTCGACACAATTTTAGAGTTAGTAAGTTAACTACCATTGCTTTGCCAGAAGTAAGCACCTATAATTAAAGTAATTGTTCCAGTTTTCGTCTCGCTGCAATGAATTTAATCGAAATGATATTTCTGTTAATTTAACTATAAATGAATGATTCTGATAATAGGTTAATTAAGTCCTTTGCGAGGTCTTTTACTCAAAGAGACATTAGTTCAGTGTTACAAACATTTATATTAATACAAAACTTGCATCGCTGAGTACATTTCCTCACTAGTACGTCAGAGTTCGAGGAGAATCTTGAATCACTTCAATCGGGACCTCCCAGGATATCCTAATCATTGTGAAAATTACTTTCAAATTTGTTGAAGTTCTTTTTGATATCCCTGCACAAAATCATAAACGTAATAAACCTCAGACGTCAGTTTTTAGTCAATTATACATCACTTTGATCATCTGTTATTGTAGGCGCTTTAAGAGCATGCCAAATCCTCGCAAACCAACCGTTTCAGTCTTAATTATAACTGACACTAATTAAGCTTAATATGGACGCGATAAATGACGTTAATCGGACGAAAAACTAACGTCAAATGCGTATTAATCAATAACGTGACTAGTCGACGTCTTGAGGCTGTCATATTTTCACCTTAGAAAGACGTAAGACTTACGTCAGTGTCTGACGTCCTTTTTTGCGGGTTTCATGACGTTAATATGACGTAATATGAATATTTTGTGAATTTGACAGCTCATTTTTACAATTTTAGAGTTAGTCAACTGCCATTGTTTTGCCAGAAGTAAGCACCTACAATTACTCAGTTGAAATCGAAGCAAATTCGTGACAATACTATAAGCCTAGCGAAATCGGTGTGCCTCAGGGTTCAATCTAGAGACCAGTCTTCTTCTCGATATTTTTAAACGATAGGATCGAATTTTCGTGCTGTACTGCTATCATTATTGCTGAAGCTGACTAAAAGATGAAATAAAGATGGGGAAAAAAAAACGAGCCTGACTATAGAAACGATTACAGTAATTTTTGTGTCAATTTACAGAGATGGTGAAAACGATAGTGGGACTGTGAAGGTGTACCCCGGCAAATTACAGGTGGCTCAGGCATATTGCACCTTGCCTGTAGACTCCAACACGACGGTCGCCGACCTGATCGGTATGGCGTTGAAACGGTTCAACTGCGCGAGTTACAACACGGAAGATTGCAGATGTAGCGAGGTCTTATTGGACGGTGGAGGTAAAAAAATTAAACCTACAACATCTAAACGATTTAATTTTGTTTTCTAACACGCTTATTACAATTTCTCAGTAACCGAACGGGTACTCTCCTGGAACGAACGGCCGTGGGAGATCATGAAACAGCTGGCCAAGGATAGCATCAGGCAGATGGAATTGATGCGGTTCTATTTGCAATTGAAGCAGGATCCGCACGGTCCGAATTTGGCGTTGTTCGTCGGGAATTTACCGCCGAATCTATCCGAACGGAATTACGAGAATATCCTGACGGATTTTCTCGGGAAAGGTAAACAATTTGATCTCGTCTAGAATAGTAGGTACGTTGATTAATGTTTTGTTCTAATTAATTATAGAGAATAAATTTTCTAAAATCGGTCCTATATATTACGAATATGGATCTATGGTGATTACGTATGAGGATTCTGAAAAGGCTGTGAGGGCGTTGTATACGCTGAGGGAATCGAAATTTGAAGATAAACATTTATTGGGTAAGATTTTTATTCTATAAATTGTCAAATAAATGTCAAAATCAACTTACTACAACCAAAAAAATCTTGGCTGCCCACAGATTTAAAATCCATGTGGTAGTGGTATCCTTAGAGAGTCCTGGCCAATATATGGCTTCCTCTGCTCGTTTATTACAAGACACTACACCTTGATGTGATTGATTTATTAGAGTTAGAAATTCATCTCTTAATGATATTAGAATCATCAAGCGTTTTCTTAAAAGAAACAACACATCTTTGTGTAAAAAAATTTAATTTCAAATCTGTCAAAATTGTTTGATATGAGACGTAATCCCAGCAAACAAAAAGTCGTCATCAGGACGTCAAATTTCGTATTTTGAAGACTAAAAAGACGTCCTTCAAAGACGTCCTCAAGAAGAATGCATGACGTACTTGGGTCACATCCTGCGACGTCTTTCTGTTTGCTAGGATGAAGACTATGTTTTGTACCCAACCGTGGATTTTGCTCCATCTGTAGACAAAACCATACACTTCCTAAAGGCGACGTCATTATTAAGAAATGTCATTCGGTGACGTCAAAATACCGTACAAAAATAAACACAACTGCTTTCTTTGATATGTCTGTGTTGTCATAATATTGAAGAGAGAAACATGTTCACACATGCAAAGCCTAACCAGCGTGGTATCTGCAATGGTACTAGCCATTGCTGTATTTCGTCTTTGGCCGACAGTCAACAACATTCTTTTGTAAAGGGTGATAACAATACAATTTCTTCGGCAACCTTCTAAGACACAAAGGTCTTACCTCTCCGCAGGACGTTCTGCATTAAGCGATCACCACCATCAGCAGATCCATTCGAGTCGGTGTTCCTCGGGGCTCGCTTCTTGGCCCTTAGCTCTTCATATTTCTCACCAGTGACGAATACCTAACTCGCCCATCAGCAGTCGATATTGCCGATTTCGACCACTAATTACAATAAGTTATGCCTGATTTCTCAAAAGCCTTTATAATATTTCTGGATGAAAATCCACCCAAAAAACGCTGCTTTAATTATGGGCCCAAGTAATACATATTCTGTTATTCGTTCTCCGGGGTGGTTGGTCACATATTTGTCAATTTCGTTGGCCAGATACGTTTTAAAAGGACCAAAAACGCAGATATTGACTCTAGTGACTTATTATGTCTCCCACGACCATCTAGTAAAAGAAGAATGGGTCTTTCTTTAGTTGGTCGTACACATTTTATTAAATATTTAATGTATTCTACAAATAAATTTGCATCACTTCAACCAGATGGATTTGCAAAAGCTACTGTTCCAGGAAAGGAACCTACAAGTAGTTCTGGATTCATTCGGGTTTTTGGGCAAATTAATGGTACACTAATGGTACCAAGAAGTGTGATATTTTTGCCAATTTTTTGTTATATCTGGAGGAAAGTGATGCTCCTCTAGATCATCTTTAACAAGAACGAAAAATTTGGTCACTTTGCTTTTTGTGAAACCAGATACTCTAGCCATGCTGGTAGCCTCCGTGGTCCTCAGATTTAAACTTTTCTTTACCATAAAGGATTTTAGCCAATCCTTTCTTGCTAGTGTTAAAAGAGATGCAGTATTTTATTGGTGACAGCAAATTGGAAGGCCAACCTTCTTGTGTCCACTGGAGGCATTCCATAAAACATTTTCTGCAATGTCACAATGTGCTTTCACAGCTCTTATTGTTCCATCTCTAAATTAAAAACAGGCTTAGAACCATCTTTGGAGTGAACATTTGGGACCGCCAATATTGCCTTATTTTTTAGACAATGCAGATAAATTTTTCAGTTCCGAATTTTGAAACTCTAAAACAGCTTGTCTTAGAGGTTATTATGATGCAAATATTATCTGTCAATGTGACGGCGATGATTGACAATCCATTTGACAGATCGAGAACCATTTTACAATAGAAAAGAATGCGGACACTCTAAAAGGATTGCTTTGTTATAAAAAGATTAACTTGCGGTTAAAAAATTCCTCCAATCGTTTTGACGTTTAACGAAATTTGGACTAAATTCGCTCAGATCGTTTGGAGGTTATTGTGGCACACATATTAGTGTCAATATTATCTGTCAATATGACAATGATGATTGACAATCCATTTGACAGATTGAGAACCATTTTACAATAGAAAAAAAATGTGGACACTCTAAAAAGATTGCTTTGTTATAAAAAGATAAACTTGCGGTTAAAAAATTCCTCCAATCGTTTTGACGTTTAACGAAATTTCGACTAAATTCGCTCAGATCGTTTGGAGGTTATTGTGGCACACATATTAATGTCAATATTATCTGTCAATGTGACAACGATGACTGACAATCCATTTGGCACATTGAGAACCATCTTACAATAGAAAAAAATGTGGACACTCTAAAAAGATTGCTTTGTTATAAAAAGATTAACTTGCGGTTAAAAAATTCCTCCAATCGTTTTGACGTTTAACGAAATTTCGACTAAATTCACTTAGATCGTTTGGAGGTTATTGTCGCACACATATTAATGTCAATATTATCTGTCAATGTGACAACGATGATTGACAATTCACGTGACAGGTCGAGAACCATTTTACGATACAAAAAAATGCGGACACTCTAAAAAGACTGCTAAAGAGATTGCTTTGTTATAAAAAGATTAACTTGCGGTTAAAAAATTCCTCCAATCGTTTTGACGTTTAACGAAATTTCGACTAAATTCGCTCAGATCGTTTGGAAGTTATTGTGGCACACATATTAATGTCAATATTATCTGTCAATGTGACAACGATGATTGACAATCCATTTGGCAGATTGGGAACCATCTTACAATAGAAAAAAAATGTGGACACTCTAAAATGATTGCTTTGTTATAAAAAGATTAACTTGCGGTTAAAAAATGCCTCCGATCGTTTTGACGTTTAACGAAATCTCGACTAAATTCACACAAATCCTTTGGAGGTTATTGTGGCACACATATTAATGTCAATATTATCTGTCAATGTGACAGCTATGATTGACAGTTCATATGATTGATCGAAAAGCATTTTACAATGTAAAAAATGTTCAATTGAACTAATTGTTATCTTATTATCTATAGTTATGTTATTACCCAATATTGAACCGTCGATGGTACCGGCTGGCGTCCAACCGCTCCTAGTCTTCGTAAACGTCAAATCGGGCGGTTGTCAAGGTTTAGAATTGATCTCCAGCTTTAGAAAGTTGCTCAATCCGTACCAAGTCTTCGACCTGGATAACGGTGGACCCCTTCCCGGACTGTACGTCTTCAGAAACATCCAGAATTATAAGATCTTGGTTTGCGGCGGTGACGGTACCATAGGTTGGGTACTGCAATGTTTAGATAACGTCGGGCAAGATTCGCAATGTTCGTCACCGGCATGCGCCATCGTCCCCTTAGGAACAGGTATTTCGATTAATTAAAACTGTTCGGATGATATAATTCGAATCCTTTTTTTCTTTTTCTAATTTAGGTAATGATTTAGCGAGGGTATTGAGGTGGGGTCCCGGTTATACCGGCGGCGAAGATCCGTTAAATCTGCTACGCGACGTGATCGACGCCGAAGAGATCCGTCTGGACCGTTGGACGGTGGTCTTCCATCCGGAGGACAAAGCCGATGACAGTATCAAGCAGGTCAATTCCACTGGTAAGAAGAGGCAAAAACTCTCCAAAATGAAAGTGACCAATGAGCAAATTAAAAAAACAGGTCAATCATATGTGTATGTTGATGTTGTTTTGCTGTAATCATTAATTAACTACTTAGATTTTTTTAAAATTCGGTAGGTGAAACACAGAACGCAACAGATTCGACACAAAATTTGAATTTAAAATTTTTCGAATTAAAACTATCCCTAATTAAATTAGATTAGGTGTGATTTGGTACGTTTGATCTAATCGATTAGAAATTTTGCCTTTTAGATCGTTTATGTATATAAAAGACCTGTAAAGAAATAACCAATCAGGTTTAGTCAAAGGAATTTTCAACGTCAGCTGTCAAAATATTATTGAGGGGTGGGGAGGGCAGCGAAGTTAAATAAATTTAATTTTTTAAACGTACCAATAATTATTTTAAAAGAAACTACAACTAATCATAATATATAATAAAACTTGCATGGCTTTATAATAAAATAATATTTTTTTTCGATTTTTTTGATCACAGATTTTGCAAATTTGTTTTTAATACTTACGCCTATTTTATACATATCTCTCATCGTGATTTCTTATTTATTTATTATCTATTATTTTTAAGATAACACTGCACCAATTTTAACGTAATTTTCTTTGAAATGTATATATATATATGTTTATGAAAACTTACGGCAAAACAACATTATATTTTGGTATTTTGAGATTGGTATTCCTGATTGACGGTTTAGCATTGCTTTCTCGAAAACAAAAAAACAGAAAAAAAAAGAAAAACGGGTTGCTTTGTTTCGAAGCAGAAAAATTCTTACCAACCTAATCTAATAAAACCTAATAAATGACACTTTTAAGCAATTTTTCTGCTTTAACATTTTTCGATTTTTAATTTTTTAACCGAAAAAAAAAGACTATTACTCAATTTGTTTATATACGCTATCGTTTCAACTTAAATAATTCATCGTTAAGATGTCATAAATTTATGAACGATAGTGTATATTGACACAGTTTTGAATATTTAGCAACAAAAAACCGTTTGTCTGCAAATTTTTAAACTATAATGTAGTTTAACATGTATAAAAAAAAAATTGTTTAATTTAAAAAAAAATAGAGTTTTTCGCCCGGAAAAATCATCATATTTTCCTATTATAAAAACACTATACAAAAATTTGCAATTAGACGTCATAATTACGTCAATTTAAGATACTCATTAGTCGTAGACGTCAAATCTCCAAACGATGACGTAATTAAAACGTTTATTTTAGGGCGACATCTTCATCATAATTGCGATACGTCAATGTGACGTAACTAGCGGTCAACGACCTCTATGGTGATCTATATAAAAGTCTGTTATATAAATGATTTTCTTTTCGTACGAGTGACGTCGACACCAATGACGTTTCTAAATAAAACCGGGTTTAATAACGACGAAC
Organism: Holotrichia oblita; assembly: GCA_023690525.1. Taxonomy (NCBI): domain Eukaryota; kingdom Metazoa; phylum Arthropoda; class Insecta; order Coleoptera; family Scarabaeidae; genus Holotrichia; species Holotrichia oblita. Next base: position 2,046,364 of record CM043021.1, read on the forward strand.
TTTCTTGTCTACATCTTTTGGTATTCCTCAGTTTTTGACAGCAACAGGATTAAATTAAATGTCAATTTATTCCAAAACATAATTATGTTTTTTGTAAAAAATTAGTGTGTCAGTCGAGAACTACTTAGCAGACGTCTTTCCATTTATAAGGCAATGGAACAGGAAGCAATTAAAAAGAATCAATTTATTCCTACCCACGATTAATTATATTTATGTAAACCTTGACTACGTCAATGGAAGAAATTGACGTATTGAACGTCAGTTTCTTACTAGATATATTTCCAATTGTAGAGCAATAGAATACGAAAGAATTAAAGATCAATTTATTCCACAATATAATTTTGTTTTTGTGAAACATTGGTATGTCAATCGAGGACCACTTATGGTAGTAGATATATTTCCATTTGTAGATCAATGAAACAGGAACGAATTAATAAATCAATTTATTCCAAAACACAATTGATTATGTTTTGGTAAATAATTACTACATTAGTCGAAGAAATTGACGTATTAAATGTCAATTTCTTAGGAGCTATCTTTCCACGTATAAACAATGGAATAGGAATGAATTAAAAATCAATTTATTCCAGAATACAAATTAATTATGTTCTGAAAAACAATAACTACATTATTATAAGAAATTGATGTATAAATGTCAATTTGTTAGGAGATATCCTTCCATATGTAAGTCAATAACACAGAAATGAATTAAAAATCAATTTATTCTAACACACAAACTAATTAGCTTTTGTTAAACAACGACAATTGAAAAAGTTGATGTATTAAATGTCAATTTCTTAGGAGATGTCTTTCCACTTCCTTTCACAAATGGAACAGCAATGAATTATAAATCAATTTATTCCAGAACACAAATTAATTATGTTCTGGTAAACAATAATTACATTATTGTAAGAAATTGACGTATTAAATGTCAATTTCTTAGGAGATATCTTTCCATTTTTAAGCCAATAACACAGAAATGAATTAAAAATCAATTTATTCCAGCACACAAATTAATTACGTTTTGATAAACAATAGCTACGACAATGGAACCAGATATATTTCCAGTTGTAGGTCAATGAAATAGAAACGAATTAAAAAATCAATTTATTCCAAAACACAAATTAAATGTATTTTAATAAACAATAGTGACGTCTATGCAATAATTTGACGTATTAAATGTCAATTTCTTAGGAGATATCTTTCCACTTTTAAGTTAATTACACTGAAATGAATTAAAAATCAATTTATTCCAGCACGCAAATTAATTACGTTTTGATAAACAATAGCTACGACAATGGAAGAAGTTGACATATTAAATGTCAATTTCTTACCAGATATATTACAATATTTCCAGCTGTAGGTCAATGAAATAGAAACGAATTAAAAAATCAATTTATTCGAAAACACAAATTAAATGTGGCTGCTCTTCGGTTCTCGGGTTCTCTGCCGTGTAGAAAAGTTGTAGTACTTGACGTTTCGATTATCTTGTCGTGATCTTCTTGAGAAGTGAAGTGGAGAGGAGTGTGGAGACTTCACTTCTGAAGAAGATCACGACAAGATGATCGAAACGTCAAGTACCACAACTTTTCTACACGGCAGAGAACCCGAGAACCGAAGAGCAGCCATCAACAGCGGCC